>CABHPQ010138193.1:0-24159 GCA_902168405.1 Peromyscus aztecus
CGGTCCAGAGGGGTAGAGAGCAGCAAGCATCTCTGACTTGATCTTTGACCTGGGATTTCTAGAGACCAGCATTCCAGCCTCATCAGAGCACTGAGATAATAAAGAGCCAAGGTTCACAGAGTGGAAAGGAAGCAGGTGGGGATTGGGATTGAGTAGCTCAGTGGCCGAGCACTTGTCTAGTGTGTGGAAGGCCCTGAGTTCCATCCATAGCGCCAAAAAGAAAAGAGTGAGAGGAAAGGGGGTTGTTGGGGAGATGTCAAAGAGCATGCACCAGGGAGGGAGGTACATTACTAAAAAAAGGCATCGGCCACGCAGTAAAGGCATACAAGCACACAGATTAAAACCGAGTCCCCATTAGCATATGATTGCCCTAACTTCATACTTACAAGTGATACAGTCCATGTATACTTGGTACAATGAGGTGCCACATCTTGATGCCCCCACAATACGCTTGGCCCTGCCCTGTCTCTTCCTGTCTGGTATCAGCAATAAGCAGCCAATAGGTGGGCGGGAATAAGTCACAGGCAATTATTATGCAAACCATCTTAACCATTTGCTTTTTCCACCAAAGCAATGAAGCAGCAATCAGCAATTGAAGGTCTCTATTCAGAACCTTCAAAAGCCCAGAAGCTGACAAGCAGGAACCCAGGACAGAACAAAGCACAAACACCAACTTGTTGTTTGGGAACTCAAACCTAAGCTGACAAGCGGGGTCAGTAGAGCCCCTCTAGGTAGACACAGCACCCCAAGTTCTGCTGTTCCCAAGAATACAGCTGGGAAAGATCTGCTCAAGATGGAGGAGAACACAAGAAAGCAACCATTGTGGAGTCTATTCCAGAAAGGACCTGACTGGGATGAAGGACCTGCCTCAAGGAGTAAGGAAAGGAGCCTGACTCTTTAGAGCCCTTTTGAACCAAAGAGGAACCCACCCAAGGAGGCTTGGCCACAGAGAGAGTGGTGTACGACATGGCAACACTATGGTCCACCATCCCAGACATTGCTGAACAGAGAAAAGCATAGTCCCAACGCCTGAGCCATCTTCCTTCCCCTTCCCTCCTGTGGTGGAGACCTCATGTGATTAAGCAGGGCTAAATCAGGGAATAGGGAGCAAAAATGGACTCTGGAATGACTGGGTGATTTTCTTGTTGCTTTACTATTGTTTTTATGGCCTCAAATAAGATGCCAATAAAAACAAAAACTCAAAGCTGGAGAATATTTTCTCGGACAGGCTGTCATTTAATCACTGAGGAACCTCTGCTATGTGGCTAGATAAAGCTATATGCCCATCAAGCAACACTATGGAAAAACACTTTGTTATCAAGTCAATCAAGTTTTAGAAGTTATCCGTCAGTGGCCAGATTTTATTGTGCCATCCAGCTAAAGGGGGCAAAATATGGATTGAGTCTTCCCTTTGTTGGGATGCCACAGGCTGGGTATCCCAACAGGGATGACTAGAGATCTATAGGGAGGCATCACTCACCTCCTTGGATGGTGAGTCAATGGCATAGTCTCAGTTAAGTGCCTTCCTCCTTCATCTTCTCCCTCCCAGTTTCCTTGGTAACGAATCCCACATGTGAGCCATGACTCAAACAAGAGAAAGAACCACCCTCAGCCTGCTCCAGGACATGCTGACTCTCCACATTCAACCAGAACTCATCAAACCAACAAATATTTACTGATCACTTATTCCCTACCAGACATGTTAACCGACCAGCTTTGCAGTCTTGAATCACACTTCACATGGCTTATGTCTTCACAGGAAAGAAACTCAAAGGCCATCACAGCTTTTAACAATACCACACACGGACTGAATACTGACATGCCATTCAATCCAGCATGCAGTCAAGGCTTCCCACAAGCCCCTCCCCAATGTCCTTGAAATGAAGTCAAAGGATACCTCAGCAACCCACCCTCCCCTCTACCAGTCAGAAAGAGACGATACTCGCTGTCCAAAGGAAGTATGACAGGGGAAGAGGGGGAACTTCCTAGTGGCCACAGAGAGAAATATTCTGCGGTTCACTGACCATGAGAGTGTCCTGGAAAGACTTCTGGGAGTCCTGGATGTGTCAGCAGGTCCAGATCTACCTCCAGATTGTCAGCACTTCTTGTTTGTGTGATGCCTATTTATACCTGAGTACGGAACTGTGCAGGGAACCTGGTTACTAGGCAATAAAAATTTGTTGAACACTATTATTATCTTCAGTGGGCAACAGAAGAGACCGCATCTGCTTCCTAGAGCAGCCCAATGTTTAAATGAGGTAACGCACACAGAAGCGTTTGGGGAATCCTGCAAAAATGGAAGCTGTAAGTGACTCGTGTCTTCTGTCCCTCTCTTAGAACACAGCAGAGGTGACACGTAATCAGCTTCACCTCCTACAGGTAAGCCCTCCAGACATTCAGGAAAATGCCCGTCAAGACTTATCCCTGGGCTGGGGGAATGCTTAGTGGTTAAGAGGGCTTGGTGCTCTTGCAGAGGACTGGAGTTCGATTCCTAGCACCCATACTGGACCACTCACAACTGCCTGTAAGTCCAGCTCCAGGGGATGGACACCGTCAAGGGCACCCACATACATGTGCACATATATACACATACAGGCGAACACACATACATACACAGAAATAAAAGTAAAGTGAATCTGAACTTTTTTTTAAAGAGACACCACAGTGGCAGCTTCAGTCCCTCAACTTAGAACATTTTCTGTAGAAAAAGAAAGCCAGGGATCTGGGAGAATCTAAGAGGCAACATTCGGGGCACAAGAGAACATTGAACAGGCCGGCTGCAATATGTAATTTCAGACTTAGAAACCTTAAACTGGACCACTGCCAGAAAGCGTGGGAGGGGGCGGTGGCAGGGGCACAGAGTTGCTGGAACACACACACAGTGCAGCCCTGCTGCAGGGCTGGAGTAGCCCTGTGGTTAGTGGGCTGAATGAAGTGCCCGAGGGACTCGTTGCCATGGCTTAAGATTCCATCGAATCAACAAGGCCACAGAACCTGGCACCACGACTTCTGAAACTTCAACTGTTAAAAGGTCACACCACACTCTGGGTCATCGTACCACTTTGCTTCACTTTGCTGTTCCCAGCTGAGTGCGAACAGATAGGAGGGGGATCTGTGAAGCTGTAGAGCATACTGCAGAGGGATGGATAATGGTAAGGAGTGAGGAGAACCCCAGGATGCAGCAGGCTGCAGGGAGCAGGAAGATGTTTCCGTATAAGCTCCCAGGATGAAAATAAAACCCACAGAAAGAGACCAAGCCCACTGGGGCAAGATGTTGTCACATTCAGAACTAGGCTCATGCACCAGATGGGAATAGGAATGAGTTTCCAAGACCTGACCCAACCCTCAAAGTGATGTACACAAAGAGAAAGGAGGAGAACGTGACACCCATTTCCAAAGCCCAGGATAATATGCAGTCAGTCCCATGTCCCCAAGCAGTACTTTATGCTGAATCTCATTCCCAGCAGCTTCCTCCTGTGACAGTCTGAGTCCCATTATATACACTTTTCTAATGTGACCTGTGTCAGAAACATCTTGCTTCAATAGGAATACACTGAACACTGACTATACACAAAGAGCTTGAGTGGTGTGTGTGTACAGTGTCCTCATGATAATAACACACGGTAGCTGCAACGTTGTGCTGACTGCATGATTAGGAACACTGTTCTCAAAGAGGGGAATAGCTTACTCTAAGCCACATGGCTAATGAGGGCCTAGGACCTTACCCCTAAACCCATGTAGGAATTACTATCCTCCAGAGCTCGTGGGCAGCCACCAGTACACCTGAGAGTTCAGAGGACAGTGTCAGCTCACAACTCAGGGATCTCATCACAATGCAAGGACCTGAGAGGCAAAGTTCAGCCCTCCTACTCAGATCAGAAAGCATCCTTCCAGTGGGAACAGGGAAGTTAGAACACAGGGCCCCATTCCTCATGGTTTGGGGCTCAAACTGCCACATTTAGATGGAAGTAAGGCACAGTGTGCTCCCCAAAGCATGAACCCCATTCTGCTTAGGAAGTGTTGGTTAAGTCAGACATGGGCTTCATGCCTGTAATCCCAGCACCAAGCTTTTCTGCAAATTCAAGGCCAGCCTGAACTACAGAGGAATCTCTTGTCTCAAACAAAATAGAACACAACCGAGAAGAGTCTGAGGTTTCCCTGGAAGGAAGCTGTAGATGGGAGAAACAGCCTGGAGCCAGCTAGATTCCCCTCCGTGGGACAAACATTTCTGAGGAGAAGTCAAAGATGAAGAAACAATTCCAGGGCTAAAGGCAAGGTTTGTAGTCCTCTCCCTAGGCTGTCTGTGCCTGCTGCCTCAGGGCACAATCCGATGGTCATGTTTCAGTGGACTGGCTCCACCTGGTGCCCCATGGGACTATGCAGAGGGGCTTAAGGTTCCCAAACCCCAAAGCAAGTAGAGAGCTAGAACAGCCAGAATCTGGAAGAGCTTTCAGCAAGAAAGACAAAGAGCCAGGATGTGGCCATGAACAAGACAAGAGAAGCCTTTCCCCAAGAGCTGTGACATGTACAACCAAATCTGTGGTCCTGTTACTCTCAATGGCTTCCCAACCCACCACAAACTCACAGGGACAGATCTATTATCTCCAGATGAGAGCTTCCTAATTAGCATTGGGCCTAATGCCATCAGAGACAGAAGGAAAAGGTTCACAGTAATCCTTCCCTATCCTTGGGTGTTCTAGAACATCCCTTCAGACACCAAAATCTACACCTATCCAAGTCTCTTACATAAAATGGTACCAGGACTAGGAATATAGCTTAGTGGTTGTGTAGCTAGAGTTTTTCTGGTCCTGCCTGGCCCACGGTCAGGACAAATCTCTCTCACCCGCCAGTCCCCCAGTCGCTCAGACCCAACCGAGTAAACACATAGAGACTTATATTGCTTACAAACTGTATGGCCGTGGCAGGCTTCTTGTTATATAGTTCTTTTATCTTAAATTAACCCATTTCTATTAATCTATACCTTGCCACGTGGTTCGTGGCTTACCAGTACCTTACATCTCGCTAGTCATGGCAGCAGCTGGCAGTGTCTCTCTGCCTCAGCCTTCTACTTCCCAGAATTCTCTTCTCTGCTTGTCCCACCTATACTTCCTGCCTGGCTACTGGCCAGTCAGTGTTTTATTTATTAACCAATCAGAGCAACACATTTAACATACAGAACATCCCACAGCATGGTTGAGTGGTTGCCTTTTTTCCATGAAGCTCTGAGTTCAATTCTCAGGACCATAATACATTAATAAATATCTGAAATCATCTCCAGGTTAATTTAAAACTGAAGCTAACACAAATGCTACACAGATGTCTACACTTGTTCAGTGGAGAACCAGTTTTTGTTCCCAACTTTTCTTAGTTTTTTGTTGTTGTTGTTGTTCATTTATTCATTTATGAGACAATGTCTCATGGATCCCAAACTGTCCTCAAACTCAATATGTAGCCAAGGCTGGCCTTGAACACCTGATCCTCCTGCCTCCACCTCTTGAGTGTTGGGTTGAAAGGAGTACACATCACCCACTTGTTTCCATATTTGATTGTCTCCGTCGATGCAAACCCCTCAGACATTGAGGTTTACTGTATCTACAGAACTATACATAGTTTTTGTTCTACAGTTCTATAGTACAATTGTGCACACAACACATTAAAACGAACACACAGAAGAATACACAATAAAGTTACATTTATTAGGGGTGATAATTACTGTGGATGAGTCCTTTTGTCTTTTGTTGTTGTCTCTACTTCATAAATGATTCATGACAAATAGATTCTGTTTGTAATAAAATACATGTGTTATTTAAAAAGAAAAAGTTAGACGGGCATCGTTTAAATGGACCATTGATGGCCCTGATTTCATTGCCTCTTACTGTTCTTCCTTAATTGGTTGAGCACTCCCAGATGACCAGGGACATAGCCGTAATGCCTCTTTCCAGCTGATGGGAAGATTGCTCACCATACAAAAACAGAACCTCAGGCTTGTGTTTTTGGTTAAAAACTCCCAGGATCACCTTGACTACAGCTGGAAGATGGGAAACAGCATTTGGGATGGAAAGACTTCTTTCATTGGCTTGCTAAGCTCTGGGAAAGGGTTGTGATGAGGACAGGAGGAACTAAACACAGTAGCAAAGGGCAGGACACACTGTTTCCTGGCTTCCGGGAGGTGAACAGACTAACTCGAAGCCTCTGAGGCCACCAACCTAAACTGATAGCCATCCCCCTGTCATTGGCTAGGTAAGGGATGTACTACTGACACACCCCCTCCACCTTTTATTATTCATTCATTCTTTTTGAGCAAGGTCTCATTAAGTTGGCTGAGCCTGGCCTTGAACTCACTGCCCTTTTGCCTCAGCCTCCCAATCAGTTGTGATTCCAGGCAAGCACCTGCATTCTTGCCTACTCTAGAGAAGGGTGATGGGGCAGGCTTCCAGCGTTCCATGCTCCGAATGAGGCCCTTTGGCTGGAGCCAATAGTCTGGCTATTTGTGACTGAGCCATTAGCAGCACCTCCCTTTGGGAGCTAGTTTGTGATTAAACAGCCACTAGAAGGGAAATTTTGCAAGTTGTGTGTGTTGATAATGTAGAACTCCGTAAAGATATCAGCCATGACCTACAGCTGCCAGCAGGTTCAGGTTGGGAGGAACTTTCCAAATCTGAATGGGAAGGGCTGAAATGTTTCACAAGCTGTGATACTAAGTTAAATACCATGATTCCATGGGGGAGTATCAAAGATAATAAAACTATTTTTATCTCAAGTCCGCTTCAGCAAAGGAGGACGTAATGGATGCCACAGGGAATTGGGTGTGGGAGTGCAGAATTCTACTGCTCATGAGGCTGAGGCAAGAGGGCTGCTTTGAATTTAGGGATAGCCCTGGCTACACAGAGAGATCGTGTCTCAATAAAACAAATATCCCATGGGTATAAAGCAAGCACATTATAGTGACTTTTTCATGTGTTATGTGAAAAAAAGGAATGTTTTAAGAACGTTCTTTTATACTCCCAGCACAGTGAGATTAGGAGATCTGGAATGCTTCCCTGGCTCTAATTTGTACATTTTTTGCCTTGTTTTTGATCTACTGAAATTCTTTGTAAATTATGAGAAAAATCAGCAGAACAAAACTGTCTCAGCCATGGATTTGGTCTATTTTATGCTTTTTAAATATCTTCAAGGAAGCAGTCCAAGTATACCATGTGGGCATGGAGACACAATCTGAGTTTATTCACCTGTTAGACCCAAAGCACAATTGTACCCACACAGATGGGAGTGATCAGGCTGGAGAATGCTGGCCAATTCACTTCCAGATCCCTGTTTCTTCACTTTGCAATATGAAGCGGTTGAAGAAGATGGTCCCCAAAGTCCATCCCAGCATCCCATTTCTACACTGACAGGAGGTGTTTTGGGCTACTTTTACAATCTGCTTAGATGAAGGTTAAAAGAAAATGCACGCATATGCAGGACTTCTGCTCCTGACTAAAGCAAGCAGCTTGCTGACTTTATGAAGACATAATCCCATTACTCATTAATGACTGAGTGTACTGAGGACCTCCACTGAAGAAGTAAGAAGTCAGTGATGCTGAGTCCTAGAAGACCCAGAGATGAGAGCATGCACCTGCCTCCTCTCAAACCATACAAGAACCAAATGAGCTCATTCACACATGTAAGAACATGTTACAGTTGTGATGTTCAAAAGCAAGGCATGGGCTACAGAGATGGCCAAGCCAGTACCAGTCTCCTGAGTTCAACATCCAGAGTTCACAGAAAACAAAAACAAACAAACAAACAAAAACAAAAAATGGGGTGTGGTGGCACACACTTGTCAACCAGTGTTGGGGCAATTAAGGCTGGCAGATCCCTGGGGCTCACTGGCCAGCTAGTCTAGCCTACTTTGAGAGTTCCAGGTCAGCAAGAAACTCCCTCCCTCCCCATCCCCTGTCTCTCTGTCTCTGTCTCTGTCTCTGTCTCTGTCTCTCTCTCTCTCTCTCTCTCTCTCTCTCACACACACACACACACACACACACACACACACACGTGAGCAGCACCTCCACATGCATGATCACATATGTATTCTCCAGTACATGATCCCATGAATTCTCACTTGCATATACATGAAGGTGCACACACAAAAACATAGCCTTGTGTTTTTGATGAATTCGGAAAGTTGGTTTTTCCAAAGTCAAAATGTGATGAGGAATTGGGGCTTGTATCTGTTTGCCTCTGTTTCTGACTCAAGTCCCTTTTAAAGTAGTGTTTAGAATAATTGACATTCCTGGTTAACTTAAGGACTGGAGTGTTAGGAGTTGAAGTTTGACCTAATGAGAAAGATCAAGCACCCATAGGGCCACATCAGACATAGTAGATAACAAGTTTTGCTTATATAGCATTCTAGAGTATTTCCCCCTAATAACACAGTGGTGTTTTCTTTGACCTATGATAGCTTTCCACCCCACTAACACAATGCCTGGAACAATCAACTTATAAAGAAAAAAGGTTTTCTTAGCTCACTGCTTTGGAGGTTCCTGAGCATGACTGACTGGCCATGTGGCAAGGAAACACATCACAAGAACAGGAACGGCTTACTTGATGGTAGAGATGGAAGAGAATAGAGGGGCTGAACCCTCCAGCCCCTTTGAGGGCATTGTCCACAGTGACTCGACATCTTCCCACTGATACCACCTCCTAAGGGCTCCACCTCTCTCAGCAGTGCCAGCCTGTGGACCAAGTCTACTCTATGAGCCTTGTGGAGATACTTGACACCTAAGCTGCAGGGTAGCTCTTATCCTGGTGCACGGGTGCACCTTGAGATGAACTAATTCAGTTAATTGCTGTGGGATGTTCTGTATGGCAAATGTGTTGCTAATAAAACACTGATTGGCCTGTGGCTAGGCAGGAAGTATAGGCAGGACTAACAGAGAGAATTAAAAGAACAGGAAGGCAGAGGGAGTCTCTGCCAGCCGCCCCGCCAGGACAAGCAGCATGTAAAGATGCCGGTAAGCCATGAGCCATGTGGCAAGGTATAGATTTACAGAAATGGATTCATTTAAGATAAAAGGACAGTTAGCAAGAAGCCTGCCATGGCCATACAGTTTGTAAGCAATGTAAGTCTCTGTGTTTACTTGGTTGGGTCTGAGTGGCTGTGGGACTGGCAGGTGAGAGAGATTTATCCTGACTGTGGGCCAGGCAAGAAAACTCTAGCAACAGTTAATCTTCAAATCATTAATCATTAAACAATAGTATAGACAAAAGACCACTCTGGCTAGTTCTTTAATTGGGAAGTTTTCCATTTGGGGAGAAGCTTGCTCTCAGTTCTTGTTTTGATCTTGTTTGATCCCTCGGTGACTCAGTGGCTACACGCCCCAAGACTTCCCGGCTATGGTCCTTCATTAGGTCAGAACCCAAGGTCACTCTAGTAGCTAATAGGTGGGTTTTGTGATCGTACACACTTTGGTTTGAGATACTGGCTCCTCCACTCAAATAGCGTGGACAAGAAGATCACTTGATGGCTGAGCAGCCGGTGTGTTGTTAGAATCAGGGAGAAGATCCATTCTAACTCTTCTTGAATGGAGCATGAATGTGCTCAAAGTCTCCCTTGAAACTCTCCATCTGACTAACCACTGGCTTCGTCTTCTAGAGGGCAGCCCTCCGAGGGCCACTGATGATTGAGATAGTCTAACACAGAAGTAGAACCCATGTTCAGGCGTCAGTCAGACCCTAATTGAAACCACACCAATGCACAAGAGATTAGCAAGATGCCCCTGCCAACTATTTGGTTTCCAGTCTGAATGAGTTCTACAGTTCTGCTGTGTTCTATTTCCTCTTGTTCTATTTTTGGACACAGGGACTGTGTTAGGAAGTCCACCAATTGGAGACAAAGGAAAACCTTAATACCAAACACATCATCCTTGTTCAATTCACTGCAAATTAAAATGGGAACCAATTAGGTCACTTCTTCCCTCTATTTTTAATATTTTGGGGCTGGGAGATACAACTCAATGAATGGGAAAGCACTTGCCTGAAATACTACAATTCCCAGCAACACTACACCTACACACACACACACACACACACACACACACACACACACATACACTCACTCACTCACACCCCAATCCAAATTGTGATCTTCCTCATGACTCCTAGGATCATTTTAACCTTTACAATATTTTCATGGAAGCCATTTCAACCAAGGCTATGGATGAGCATGGCCCCAGTGGTAGAGATAGTATGTACGATCAATAGAACACTTACTATGTACCCAGCAGAGTGATCAGCACTATACACCCCGACTCCTTTCTCACAGCTCCCACTTCATCCTAACTGGTGACAAACTTCCCCCAGGTCCTGAAGGCTATCCGTGACAGGGCCCGTACATTTGCTTTGAACCCAGAGACTTTATTCTCAAGTTCACTTTGATAACCACCCTGCTATTCCCCACACATTCAAAACTATTTTTGTGTCCATCAGCCCATCACTGTGTTAGTGCTGAAGTCCTTGGTGGAGGTTGGAATTCCAGGAGGTAATGACTCTCCCAGTTCAACGCTAGAAACCAGGACTGACTCCTTGGTTAATTAAGTCCATGAGTTCTTGTGGTGTTGTGAGAGAAGGGACCCTGTCGAGGGAAGAATAATTTAGCAGGTGACTCACGAGCTTGGCATCACACAATATGATTATTTTGAAAGATATATAGATAAGCTCATTATATAACTGGCTAACAAGGACACACATGAGTCACCAGTGAGGAAATAATGATGCCAGGGAGGTCAAGGGGCACACTCACTTTGGGGACTGAGCTGCATCCAGTATACGGTCCTCCTGCCTCTTGGACCCCATCTCCCTGCAATGGTCTGATAAAGAGACACAGAGAGGGAAAGAGGTCAGTAGAGAGAGGATTCATGTCATTAATGAAAGATTCGGGGATAGAGTTGAAGGATAAACATAGAGAGAATCGGCACATTTCATGTAGAAGGAAAACAACCCAGAAATAAAAATAAGAACATCAGAAGCTGGTGAATAAATACATTGTGTGACCTGGATTTCATCCAGGCAGTTCTCCTTGGCAAGTGTTTCTCTAGGGCTTGGCGGGTTACGGAAAGAAGATGCTGGTTTGATCTTTCATGTTGTTGGTATTCTTGCAATGAAATCTGGACTTCCTTTGTTAGTTCAAGCTAGACTCGAGAGGAAGATGTGGGAAGTCTTGCTAGGGAACAATAAATACTGAAGTGGAGAAGATAATAAACACAGTCTTAAGGTTGAAGGAAAACTAATAGTTTTGTGGCTTTGGCTGTATTAGGCCAATTTCTAGAGACCCTCCCCCCAAGATTTCCTAGTTTAGGTCCTGGTATCATGCCCTGATTATGGCAGATGATGTGACAAACAGGTGCTCAAGTTATGATTAAAATTGCTAATCAGTAAATTTTGAGTGAAACACAGTGTGAGTGAGTTATCCACTTGGGCCTAAACTCATCGAAGGCTCCCTTTAAAGGCCCAGAGTTTTATCCAGTTGTACTGTGAATTGGCCATCATTAGAGGGTGCCCCAAGGGCCTATGTCTTCCAGGCCTATTCCCCAGCCTCTCAGATGCTGGGAGGTGGCAGAACACTTAGCAGAAGGGGTGTGGTGAAGGAAGTTAAGTCGCGTGGGGATGTGCCCCTGAAAGGCATTCTGGGACCCTGACCTTTTTTCTTCCCTTCTTAGCCACCTTAGGGGTTGTCCACTCCCTGTCCCCACACCATGACATTCTGCCTACCATGGGTACAAACGACACAGAGACAACTGATCACGGACTAAAATCTCCAGCTTCTCTTCGGCACTCTCGTCAGGGAAACTGAAAGCCAGCATCAAAGGGTAGTAGGGAGACTGCGGGCATGCTGGGCTTTCAGTGGCTCTCACAAAGAGAACACTAGTCGGCGAGGAACATGGGTGGTTTCTAGAACAGAAGAGCTTTGACTGACACCATTAAAGAAAGGGGACCCTAGTCCAACCACCACAACGAATTAAATCACTGCAACGCAGACTGGACCAGCTGCAGTTTCCCAGGGATGCCACGAGGGGGCGGCACCACTCAAGAACAGTAGGTTTTAATCTTGAACCTCTGGTGGCTTTCTAGAGAAACTAGAGGAGGAAAGGTGGGAGGAGCAAAGAAGCCCCTCTTACACACGTGACCACTTCCTATTCAGGATCAGGGGAATTCCCAAGAGAATCTGCAGGGGAATGATGGGGAATTTCTGTTCTTAAAATGTGGACATCGAACTTAAAATTATGTTTACTTTATGCCAATGTAAAAGCAACAGGAAGTCCAGTGACGCCACGCTTTCAATTGGAATGCCTATCTGCCCTGGACTGGCGATACTACCAGTCTTCTCTGGGACTGGATGCTCCTAATTGAGGTGTATTCCATGCACTTTCAACTTCCAGTGGGCTTACTGGGACATAACCCCATCTGAAACCCATGCCATTCTACAAAATAATGGAAATATTTTACAAAAATTCAATTATGCATCGTGATAAAAAAAAATTAAATGAGAAAACCAGAACGGAGGTAAGAACATGGAACCAGGAACTTTAATGACAAATGGTGTGCCATTAAGACCCCTTACCCATGCTAAGAATGGTTTTCTGCACTTTCAGCAATTGATGAAACAAAGATCCACAATCAGTTATATACTTTACATAGAAAAGTCACCCAAGAAAAGCTGGGCCCTAAGAGTAGACCCCTATGGGGGTGGCTTACAGCTGGACAAGGTGTCGAAACTGTAAATAAAGTTTTTACTGTACTTTGATATCCCGTAATGAAACTAACAGTAGCTGAAACACACCAGAAACATTTACATTTCCTTAGTTTTTTAGTGCTTTGAATATTTTAAATATAATTAAACATATTTCTTCTGTGGGCTCTTCATATAACAATACCTTTGGGGATGGAGATGGAGCAATGGTTAAGAGCACTGACTGCTCTTAGAGGACCCTGGTTCAATTCCCAGCACCCACATGGTACCTCACAACTGTCTGTAATGCCAGTTCCAGGAGATATGACACCCTCTTCTGGCCTGTAAGGGCACTACAGAGATGTGGTACATGGCCCTACATTCAGGCAAAACACATAAATAGAGGGAGGAGGAGGAGGAGGAGAGTTTTTGAGGGCTTAGGAACTAGTTGACTGTAAAATATTTGCTGTGCAGGCATGAGGACCTGAGTTTGATTCCCAGAATCAACTTACAAAAGCCAAGTGTGGTAGCACATGCTTAGAATCCCAGCAGTGGGAAGGCAGCGACAGGAAGATCCCTGGTCATCCTTCTTAGTCTAATTGTCAAGTTCCAGGTCCAAGGGTGAGATCATATCTCAAAAAAAAAAAAAAAAAAGTGGGCAGCTGTCTTGAGGACACCTGAGACGAACTGACCTCTGGGCTCCACATGCAGCTACTCATAAATGTACACAAATAAGAATAGCTTTGGCGCTTACTGTCTGTCACTGTTCCAACAAACATACCGAAGGGTTAACACTGCTAGTGTGTTTAATAGTGTGTTGGGGGGGACGGGGCTTAGGATTGAACCCAGGGGTTCCTGCATGCTAGGCAAATATTCTGCTTCTGAGCTACACCCCCAGCTTAATTCTGTTTCTTTTGTGACTTGAGTGAATTTTAACTTTTCATCTGTTCTAATGTATGTGTATGTTTATTCCTTATTATAGGTCTCTGATTACTTTATAGCTAGAATTCATAATCATTTTATTTTCTTCCAGTTTGTAATAGATTAATTTTGTAAATTTCTGTTGTCTAAAGGCTATTGTATTTCAAAATATGTCCAAAGTCTAAGGCAACATTCATATGCACCAAAATGAAGAGAGTTCCTTATGTAAACCAAGTGAAATGTTTCCTAAGATTGAGAGTTTAAAATAGTTATGTGGGAGAATATTCTGTCAGTCTCAAGAGCAGATGGATTCGCTTACTCTTCCCTCCCTAAAGTCCTCCTGTTTTCTTAATCCTGTTATAACATGACCTTATCAAAGCATACAACATGGACAAGGCTTGCTCTAACCCGGCACTAACCCAAAACAACCACAGCACTGTTGAACCTGGAAATGCCACTCTGGCTTTGGCACCTTCCACCCTGTTACCTCCATTTCAACACTTGCCCATACAGACACCAGGCTCTGAGGGAGACATTATCCTGTGCTCTCAGAACTATCACAATCATTTTCACAGATATGTTTTCTCATTTTGCTAAGAATTCCAGACCAGAGAGGTGGCTCGGTGGGTAAATAGGTAAATAGTTTGCCTCCAAGACTTGAATTCTATCCCCCGGCTCATGTGGTAGATGGAGGGAACTGACATCCACAAGTCATTCTCTGCCCCACTCCCACACACATAACTACATGCAATTAAAAAAAAAATTTTAATGAAAAAAAGTCCAGTTTAAAATACACACACACACACACACACACACTTTTCATCAGCAGGGGCTTTCACTACCTAAAGAGAACATTAAGTGATTCCAAGATAAGAGGTATTTGTAGGACAAATCGTCACCACTTCAGCGTCCCCGGAAAAGCCTAACCAAGGGAAGAGAGCCCACATGAACCTAACAAAGGGGTGGGGGACGGCTGAGAGACAGTGAGGAGGCCTGGAATCAACCAGTCAAATTATACCGTGTTCCAGTCAAGGGACACAGCAGGGGTTGGGGGACTAGTGCTGGCTTAGACCCCATTTCAGAACAGCGTTTGTCACTACCACCACCTCCTCCATCCAGTCAGTTCAGCTAGACGGGGTGACGGACCGGCTAACCGCGAGCGCTTCTCCCTGGGGAGTATCCATTTGCCCTCCTAGGGGGTTTGTCCCCATGCTGACAAGTGGACAAGACCGACATAGCAACGCGTTACCATGCCAACGGCGCAGTCCTGTACGTCAGACCTTCTTCAAGGCTCTTCGCCATTTCCTTCTCTGCCATTGATTTCCGCCCCGTGTCATTTCACCTGACGATAAGCATTTCTGCCTTCACGACCTCATGCTTTGAATCCAGGCCTCACGGACCTCGTCTGACTTTGGCTCTTAGATGCTAAGTAACTTTTGACACCAACTTCACACCTGTGGAAGGAGCTGGGTATGCCACGCATCTAGGCAAATGCCGTCAGCTTCTAGGACCAGAAGTGAGTGTGGTGAGTAAATCTATTCTCTCAGGCATAACTTTAAAAAAAACCAAGGATGGTGTAACAGCCGTGTTTATTATTGACCTTTAACTCCATTCAGCACGAGCTTTGTAATTACTTATTCAACTGTTTAGGCTCTAAGTGTGAGCTGCCCTGAGGTGCTATACATTTATGATGAGTCCTTCCACATGACATTTTCTAATGTGTAAGGGGTGGGGGGTATTGCTCAAAGGGACTCAGTGTCCAACCTGGGTGTCAGAGACAGGTGTGGCAAGGACAGAGTCATCCCTGGTATTCTGACTCTACACTTTGCTTTTCCTAGTCTTTCACATTGTAAAAATGCCTATTCTTGGGGCTGGAGAGACGGTTCAGTGGTTAAGAGCACTGGCTGTTCTTCCAGAGGACCTGGGTTCAATTCCCAGAACCCACATGGCAGCTCACAATTGTCTGTAACTTCAGTTGCAGGGAACCCAACACCCTCACACAGACATACACGCATGCAAAACACCAATGCACATAAAATAAAAAATAAATTGTTAAAAAGACTCAGAAAGAAAGAAAGAAAGAAAGAAAGAAAGAAAGAAAGAAAGAAAGAAAGAAAGAAAGAAAAGAAAAGAAAAGAAAAGAAAAGAAAAGAAAAGTTTGCCTGTTCTTAAATACCCAATCATCAGGAACCAGTGTTCACTACAGAAGTGCAGAAGCCACAGTGTGGGTATTGCCTCTCTCACACTCTGAGTTCTCCCTCCTCTTAAGAACAAATGTGTTTTAAGGCTCTGTAGACACTTGGAGCAAGATATAGGCTGGGCGGTGGTGGCGCACGCCTTTAATCCCAGCACTCGGGAGGCAGAGGCAGGCAGATCTCTGTGAGTTCGAGGCCAGCCTGGTCTACAGAGCAAGTTTCAGGAAAGGCACAAAGCTGCACAGAGAAACCCTGTCTCGAAAAACTGAAAAAAAAAAAAAAAAAAGATATAAAGAATGCAATTCCGTAGAATAACAAACGAAGTGCCCAGAAAACAACCTCATCAACACTAACGGATCCACTGGTTAGATTTCATACTTTGTGTTTCTAGTTTGTAACACAAAAGGAAAGGTTTAGGACAAAGACAGAAAGCAACTCAGAGACGGGGACATCACACTTTATTCACTGCTTCAGTCCTTAAATCCAGCACAGCGCCTGAGACCAAGTCAGTGTCTCAGTGTGAGTTCACGCAAGCCAGGCACAGTAGTGCACACCTGTAATCCCAGCACTCAGGAGGCTGAGACAGGGGGATTTTGAGTTAAGGCCAGTTAGGACACACAGTAAGAACTTGTAAAACAAAGATAGAGGAAGAATGGAAGAGAGAGGGGAAGAAAAGAGGCAGAAAAGAAAAAGAAGAGGAATTCTGTGCATGTAGCATGCTCACCTGGGAGGCAAGGACAGGAAACGCAAAGCTCCTGGGATTGGCTACCCATCAGCCTCTGTGGCAGCAGGAGCCTTCCCGGGCTCAGTGCGCCCTTGCTAAGGGTGGGATACTGAGCTGGGTGTTCTCTGACTCGCTGGCCATTTAAGGTTTTCTGTGAGCCTTTGTAGCTATTACACTCTAGGCCTCATACAGTATGAGGGCCACCGTTCTGCTACTTATCGATAACAAAGGACATGTAATTCTTACTTTTTAGTAAACCAAATCAATATATTTGAGTATGATGGCATTAAAAATTTTCCCTATCAGTATATACAATTAGCCAATGAAGAGTCAACTTCAGGGACTTAGGATATCGAAATATATTTAATTATTTTTTATATTTATATTTTATTTTTGTATTTATATTTTATTTATATTTGAGACAGGGTTTCTCTGTGTAGCCCTGGCTGTCCTGGAACTCACTCTGTATACCAGGTTGACCTCAAACTCACAGAGATCTGCCTGCCTCTGCCTCCGGAGTGCTGGGATTAAAGGCGTGCACCACTGCTACCCATAACTATTTTAAAAATCATTTCAAAGCTTTGAGTTAATAATCTCTAGCTCTGTATGCAGTAGGTAGCCAGACAACTTCTCAGTGACAAACACTGAAACAAAAGGTCTCTTGGTGCAAGAGATTGTGGGAAAAAATGCGTTATTTCCATAATCAACTCTAGTCCCCCAGGTTCTGCTGTCTCGGGGATGCCTAGTTCCCTAGAAGGCTTCCTAAACATTCAACCCACATGGCTGCTTCCCCGTCCAGCTCAGCACAGCATGAGTTCAAACACAGCCACATACTGGCTGTCAACCGAAATCAACAAACAGCATTTGCAGTCATAACCATGCCCGTCTGCCTCACAGAATCTGGAGATTGCTACCACTGAATAACAGTGGGTGGAATGTGGTCAGCCCATCAGGAGTAGCCCCCAGACTGAATGTATTCTGACACTAATCAGGAGAGGAGCCATGAGTCTACACTTAATTTTTAAACCTCATCTCATCCTTTTCCGACCCTCCATAGCCACACACAGGGGAAAAATCCTGTTGTCCACGCTACGCATTCTTTTCCCAATTCTTCTGGGCTGTTCTTCCATTTCTGTTTAGAACAGCTAATCTTCCACAAACCTGGACGGAGTGCAAGAGGCCCATTTTGCACATCCCAATCCCACAAACGTAAATAAGGCCTGGATACCATTAACCCTTGAATGACAGCTTTTCCCGGCCACAGATCCAAGGAAGGTTTAGGAAACATATGATATCAGTTCCTCACTCATTCCAATGAGTTTATTACAGGTTTCAGAAAGCTACCAGAAATTTCCACTTATATAAACTCAAGCCAAACATTTTGAAAGGATGAAATGTTTAAGCAACCACTTAAAGTTTTTATCAACATAGACATAAAAAGGCTATACTCCTGTGACATGTACCCATCGGAATAAGAGGAACCAAAGCCCCACACTGAAAAAAAAAATTAGTTGTTGATGTTCCTGATGGTCACAAGTTTCAAGAACCTTTAAAGCACAGACGTGCAATAGGAAATGGACGACTCGGAGCCAGTTTGATCTTTCAAAGCAAATAAGATGATCTCGAAATCTATTTAGCACCAGCTGTCAGAAAGGACGAGAGAATGAGGTTATGAAAGCCATCCAAATCCTTGTTAGGTGCCGCATGTCCGAAGAAGAAATGAAACGTTTAAAACTGACAATTCAGAACTTGTAATCATGGTGTTGAGATGCTAACTACAGCATTGATATTAGAGATGGTTCCCCAAGAAGTTCTGAGCAGGTTCTGGTGAATGACATCTGCTGGGTTCACAGGCAGATTTCAAAGATCCTTTCCCATCCATCAGTAAATGTTCAACATTCCAGAAGTTTGCCTTTGACCAAAAAATGTCTGGGGTCAATTATAGACACTGAGGGATCACTGATCAAGCCTGCCTACCATAGGAGTCTTCAAGATGACTTTGAAGTAGCAGACACATGAGGCAGAGGCAGACTTCTTTCTTGTGACTGATCTCCTCAACTCTCTACACACTAAGCATATATCAAACTCAGCCTACATCTGAAGCTCCTGGAGGACCAATGAAAAGTCAGGTTGCTGGGCCCCATACCCAACACTTCTAGCTTAGCAGCAATCTGGCGTAGGCTCCAGAGCCACAATTAACAAGTCCTCAAGGGACAGTAATGCTGACAAATGCAGACCACACTTTGAGAATCAATGCCCTATGTCTATCCAAAGGCTAGAGATGGAACACAAAGTTAAGTGACCTGCAGGGTACCACTCTCTCAACTATAATGATTAGGTGACTGACTACTCTGTAGGATAATAGACCACTGGTTTCTATTTCTTTTCTAATATAGTGCTTCCATTAATTTGTTGAGAGTTTTATATGTGCATATAATGTATTTTGGTCATATCCATGCCCACTCCTGCCCCTCACTCCTCCTGGATCTACCCCCCAGACTTCTAACTGTATCTTAATTTTATGCTCCCACTCCCAATAACCTACTAAATCCAATTTCTACTGTCCATACAGGTACAGGTGTAGGGTCCTCCACTGAAGCACGGTTGATTTACCAGAGGCAACACCCTTAATGAAAACCCAGTAGCCATCAACTGTCAATAGCTTCTCAGCTGGGCATGGGGAGGGCTCATGGGCTCTTCCCTTCCTCATGCTCTAATGTTGACTAGTTTGATCTTGTGTCTTGTACAGGTAATCACTGAAACAGTCCTGTCATGTCCAGATCATACTGTTATACTCTAATCTTCCCTGGCTTCTAGTTCTTATGATCATTTTTATCACTTCTTCTGTGACGATCTCTAAGTCTTGCAGGGAAAGGATATGCTATAAATGTCCCACTTGTGGCCGAGCACTCCACAGACATTTATCCTCTCCACTTTGACTGGTTGTGAGTTTTGGTGTTAACTGCATTTACTGTACAAAGAAGCTTCTCTAATGAGACAGAGAACCACACTGACCTATGAACAGAGAGGTATGCATTTAGATAGCAGTTTGATACTATGTCCAGTTAGGAAAATAATAAAAAATAAAAAGTTCTCCCTGAGCTTCCCGGCCATGGGTTCTTGACCAGATTTACTCTCTCAGGTGTGTGGAGCCTAAATTCAATCAGAAAGTGGATGGTTACTTCCATAGTATTTCTGCCACTATTGCACTTACTAGCATATCTTGCCATGGAGGTCATTACCGTAGCTCACAAATTCACAAAATATTGATTATTTTCCTTCCAGCAGCCTACATACTACCTTCCCATACTAGGCAAACTAGCCAGCATGAAGGGAAGTTCTTGATCAATACCAGCCTGATGTTTCCATGTTCTATGACTCAGTTGTGTGGTGTCTTCAGCAATAGGGTCTTACCATAAAGTTCTGATGGGCCACCAAGAACCATGGCCAGAGCCTGTGTTGTTTTGGGGTGTCTTTGGGACTCTCCTGGCCAACAACTCAAAGGGAAGAGGTTTCCCACACCTTGCACTGGGCTTTTTGTTCAGCAGTCTATAGTCTCCAGGTGGGGTATTAACCCATGTTAACTCCAATTGAGAGAGAGAGAGAGAGAGAGAGAGAGAGAGAGAGGCAGGCTTATAAGGTAGTTGGTTTCCACATGTTTTTTTTTTTTTTCAAACATCCTCTCCCAACCTCCTGCTCTGTCTTACCAGTCAATTTATTGCAAAAATCTTTTTTAGCATGTTTTGAGAAGAGCATAGTGTGTGAAGACCAGAAGGTATCTTTGAGAGTCTGTTCTTTCTTTCTACCATGTGGGTTCCGGGGATTGAACTCAGGTCGTCAGGCTGGACAGCAGACGCCTTTACCCACTGAGCCATCTGGCTTGCTCACTCATTTCTATTTTTAAGAGTAAGAAAGCTGGGCTGGAGAGATGGCTCAGAAGTTAAGAGCACCGATTGGAAGAGATCTTCCAGAGATCCTGTGTTCAATTCCAGCAACCATATGGTGGCTCACAACCATCTGTAATGAGATCTGGCGCCCTCTTCTGTATACATAATAAATAAATAAATCTTTAAAAAAAAAAGAGTAAGAAAGCTGCTGGGTGGTGGCGGTGGCGGCGGCGGCGGCGGCGCACGCCTTTAATCCCAGCACTTGGAAAACAGAGCCAGGCGGATCTCTGTGAGTTGGAGGCCAGCCTGGTTTACAGAGCAAGAGCCAGGACAGGCACCAAAATTACACAGAGAAACCCTGTCTTGAAACACACCCCCCCAAAAAAAAAGAAAAGAGTAAGAAAGCTGACAAACTGAGTCAAGAGATGTTCAGATTAGAACTGGGAGGGTTGTTAAGTATTGAGATGGGGTAGGCAGTAAAGTTCTCTTGCCAGAAGAAGAATACTGCAGACAATTTACAGTTCAGTATTATGACTCACCCTGGACAGAAAGGTTAATGAATCCACTTTCATCCTGGTGAGATGAATTGTAATATTTCTTGCCTCCTCACTATGCTACATGAACTAGCCTCTTTATAACATGGAACTTTAATTCTAAACTTTGCTTTCTTTAAAAAAAATTAGCAATCCCATTTCAGCTCATAGAAGATAAATTAATTTTAGGCTTAAGTGGAAAGCATTAATTTCACTGGGATATAAAACACTGAAAGTCGGCCAAGCCAAGAAGGGAAAGAACCAAGGAAAGACAACAACAAAAGTCTCTGTTGACTACTTCACTGGGCTTCAGCAGCTTAAGTCACTTGGTTTCCTAGTTGTCTAGACAAATAGGTGGAATGTGGTCCTTAGAATCACAGAAAACATCACAAGCCAAAAGAACGCAGTCGTACCACAGAAGCCTGACTTTAAGTCAAAGATCCCTGTAAGGGAATAAAAGAAGTCACAGTCCACATACGCACAGGACCAGAATCTTAAAGGGTCACCAAACTGTTTGCATGAAGCAATTAGCTGTCTAGAAGTCCTGGGAACAGGACATGAGAGTTTAACGTATAGCTTTCCCATTTACCCTAAGAAGTGATCACCAACAAAGAAAACAGTCTTACCAAGTTGGGTTGGATTACAATATATGTCATCCTCCTTCGAGGACCTGGATCTCTGAAACAAGAGGTCCAGGTGCTGGAAACCCAAGGGCAGCACTCACCCTGGGAGGGTGTTTCCAACTGGTCAACTTAATGTGTTGAGTATGCTCTGTGGAAACGTTTGGTGCTAATCTCCTGAACCACATTGCTGACCCGTGTCTCAGAATGCAGCAATGTTTGTGTGTGAAAGGGTACATTCTTTCCAAGGGGACCCTTCACACTTGAGCAGTAATGAGACCAAATGTGACTGGAGTCCTGTGTCAGTCCAACCAGAGATAAGCAGACTCCAATGTGCCTTCTGTGCTGACCTCGCTCAGCCTCACTAGGACACTTTACACACTGTATTTTTCAGATTTTAATGGCCTTCTGACTTCTGTGCTAGAATAATTTATGGTCTCATTGACCCTCAACTTGCTCTTCGTGAGGTTTTATTTTGCCTTACATGGTCCTACAAAGGCCCTTAGAAAACCACAAAGCTCTTGAACCAGATAGTGAGACTGTTTTCTGCCGTCATTACAAAATACATGCTCACTGATTCCTGCTCATTTCTGTTATGTGAGACCCCCGCAAAACTCTAACAGCGCTGGACGTGGTTCCCTTCCTCTGCCTCCCAGGCAGCTATGCAGTTAATATTCCATCCTCCACCACTCGAACATGAGAGCAGAGTGAGCTTGCTTCTTTTCTTCTTCCTCTTCCTCCTCTTCTTCTTTTTCTGAGGCAGGGTTTTCCTGTGTAGTTTTGTTGCCTGGCCTGGATCTTGCTCTGTAGACCAGGCTGGCCTTGAACTCAGAGAGATCCACCTGGCTCTGCCTCCCGAGTGCTGGGATTAAAGTCGTGTGCCGCCGCCACCACCACCACCACCCGGCACAAGCTTGCTTCTTTAGGTGAACACAACAGGGTAACAGGAATGGCAGCTTTCCAGTGTCTCAAGTTAAAAGGATACATGTTTCAGTCTACTTTTAAAAATGTCTGTGAGCAAGACCATCATTGTATGCATACCGGATAGACATGGATCACTTCACACACCTATATATCAGTGTGTGGCTTTGTAAAACAAGATAGCATTTATGAACTCCACATTGTATAAAGCATTGACAATGAACTCAGCAATTACTCTAGGCTCTACTAAAAGGATGGCAGATGAAAGGTGAGCTTTTACATGGGAAGGATCCTAGGTGAGATTGCTGATCCTTCTTGCTGCTATTTCTTAGAAGATTATAGGCAAGGGAAGTTTTCACCTGCTCAAAGATAGTATATCCATGGGGTTAAACCTGGAACAGTGCTTAGAATTTAATAATAATGAGCATTCTGGGAAAGAATTTTTTATTAATCAACCTGCCATAGCTTGGCAATGAGTTTACAAGCACTATATTGAAGTGGGGAAAGGTAGAGTTTATATAATCTGTATTAAGAAATGGAAGTTAGTACTTAGATATCTAGTTTGGTTATGGAATCAGAAATTAAGTCAGGAAATACCACATTCATCCATACTCAGAAACAGGTCCTGTTCTTAGACTAAATGGCTTTCAAAAGACTATATGAAGAACAGAAGCTGATGGAAGGTAGGGGGCATTTCTGTTTGTATTCCTTGAACTCAAGACTATGACCAACACAGAACACACTAGGTATGCAGAACTGTAGCTCGGAGGAAGAGAGGGTGTATGTGACACCCTGGGTTCAGTCCCTAGCATCACACACACACACACACACACACACACACACACACACACACACACACTTGAAGTCATTAGATGTTCACTGAACAAACGGATTTTCTAACTGTAGAGGAGGAGGAGGACCCTTCTAGTATTACTCATGTGTCTTTGTTCTGAACTCTTATCTCCATTAAAGTCCAGGCTTAAGATGAAATTAATCACTTAGATAAAGGACTTTGGTAACAGGTTCTGGTAGTCAACAGAGATTCCTGAAAACTCTTGACAGTCACTAAACCAAACAATAAAGGGGTGGGGGAGGAAAAAAGATAGGGAATGTTGAGGCCAGGTCATGGGAAAATATGCATTCAAAGGTAGAATGTTCTCTACAGGCTGTGTGTTTGAACACTCAGTCTCAACTTGGTGGCTGTTTTAGGAAGTTGTGAACCTTTTGGGCAGGAGGCACGGCTGATGAGTTGGGTTCCTGGGGCCAGCCCTTTGGATGGTTATGTTAGAGCATGGCCCCATTTCCATGTGAGCTCTCTGCGTCCTCAGCTCCACCACAAACTGAGCTACTCCAGTCCCCATGCCACTATGGACTGTACTCTCCAGAAACATGAGCCGCAGTGAGCCTCACCTCCTCTAAACTGCTACATGAAAAAGTTAACCAACACGGTGACAAATAGAGGCATTTTCTCTCCCTCCCTCCCTTCCTTTATTCCTCCCTTCTTTTCTTTTTTAATCTAAGTGGCAAGAATATAACGCCTCCATCAGATTGCCCCAGAGGCAAGCCTGTGGGAGCATTTTCTTTCCTTCTCTTTCTTTCTTTCTTTCTTTCTTTCTTTCTTTCTTTCTTTCTTTCTTTCTTTCTTTCTTTCT
>CABHPQ010138193.1:24259-59742 GCA_902168405.1 Peromyscus aztecus
TCTTTCTCTCTTTCTCTCTTTCTCTCTTTCTCTCTTTCTCTCTTTCTCTCTTTCTCTCTTTCTCTCTTTCTCTCTTTCTCTCTTTCTCTCTTTCTCTCTTTCTCTCTTTCTCTCTTTCTCTCTTTCTCTCTTTCTCTCTTTCTCTCTTTCTCTCTTTCTCTCTTTCTCTCTCTCTTTCCTTCTCTTTCCTTCTCTTTCTTTCTTTCTCTTTCTATCTTTTTTGTTTTATTAAGAATTTTTTTCATTCATTTTACACACCAATCAAAGATCACCCTCTTCCCTCCTCCCATGCCCCCCATCCTCCCCCTCCCAACCCACCCTCCATTCCCACCCACAAGAAGGGAAGGCCTCCCATGGGGAGGCACATCCAGTAGAGGCAAATCCAAGCCCTTCCTCCTGCCTCAAGGCTGCAGGAGGTGTCCCATCATAGGTAGTGGGCTCCAAAAAGCCCACTCATGCATCAGAGATGGATTCTGGTCCTGCTGCCAGGGGGCCCCCCAAGCAGATCAAGCTACACAACTGTCTTGCCATGCAGAGGGCCTAGTCCAGTCCCATGTGGGCTCCACAGCCATTGATCCGACTTTCATGAGTTCCCTCTAGTTTGTTTGGTCATCCTTGCATGTTTCCCCATCATGATCCTGATGCACTTGCCCATAGAATCCCTCTTCTCTCTCTTTGACTGGACTCCTGGAGCTCTGGCTAGTGATTGGTTGTGGATCTCTGCATTTGCTTCCATCAGTCACTGTAGAAAAGCTCTGTGATGACAGGGTATTCACCAGTCTGATCTCTGGGGTGAGATCAGTTCAGGCACTCTCTCCATTATTGGTAGTAGTCCAGGCTGGGGTCACCCATGGGGATTCCTGGCAACTTCTCTAGCACTGGGTTTCTCTCTATCCCCATGATATCTCCCTCTATCATGCTATCTCTTTCATGGCTTTTCCCCTCCCTCCCTGTTCCAGTTCAACCATCCCATTCCCTTATTTTCTCATCCCCTATCCCCTACCCTCCATTGGCCCTCCCCTCATCCCCAGTTTACTCATGGAGATCTCATCTATTTCCCCTTCCCAGGGCAGTCCATGTATCCCTCTTTGGGTCTTCCCTGTTAGTTAGTTTCTCTGGAGTTGTGGGTTGTTGCCTGATTATCCTTTGCTTTATATCTAGTATCCACTTATGGGTACATACCATGATTGTCCTTCTGAGTCTTGGTTACCTCACTCAGGATGATATTTTCTAGTTCCATCCATTTGCCTGCAAATTTCATGATGTCATTGTTTTTCTCTGCTGAGTAGTATTCCATTGTGTATATGTACCACATTTTCTTAATCCATTCTTCAGTTGAGAGGCACCTAGATTGTTTCCAGGTTCTGGCTATTATGAATAATGCTGCTATGAACATAGTTGAGCATGTGTCCTTGTAGTATGATTGAGCATTCCTTGGGTATATGACCAAGAGTAGTATAGCTGGGTGTTGAGGTAGATTGATTCCCAATTTTCTGAGAAACTGCCATACTGATTTCCAAAGTGGCTGTACAAGTTTGAACTCCCACCAACAGTGGAGGAGTGTTCCCCTTGCTCCACATCTCTCCAACATAAGCTGTCTGAAGTGCTTTTCATCTTAGCCATTCTGACAGGTATAAGATGGTATCTCAGAGTCATTTTGATTTTCATCTCCCTGATAATTAAGGATGCTGAGCAATTCCTTAAATGCGTTTCAGCCATTTGAATTCTTCCTTTGAGAATTCTCTGTTTAGTTCTATAGCCCATTTTTTAATTGGATTGTTTGGCATTTTCTTGATTAATGATTGATATGGGAGGGCCCAGCCCAATGTAGGTGGTGACATTATGGACAAGAGGTCTTGAGTTGTATAAGAAAGCAGGCTAAGCAACCATGAGGAACAAGCCAGTGAACAACATTCTTCCATGGTCTCTGCTTCAGTTTCTGCCTCTAGGTTCATGCCTTGACTTCCTTCAGTGATAAGACTGTGACCTGGAGCTGTAAGATGAAATACACTCTTTTTCCCTCCAGTTGCTTTTGGTCATGATGTTTATTAGCAGCGATGGAAAGCTAAGACAAAAATACAGGGACTTTATGCTCTGTTTTAATGTCCCCCACTTTTGTATCTTTGCCTCCTACATACAGTCTGAGGTAATTCTAAGGAGATCAAAAATCCTTAGCACAGCATTTGGGCCCTCCACTACCTGAATGCTCCATCCACTCTAGACATCTCCATGTTTTAAAGTGGATACAAAAAGGGATACCAGATGGTCCTTAAGCTCATAGTTTTTAATGCAGAAAAATGCAATTACATTGATTTTTTATAGGTTGAAATTGATTGCTATATTTTATCCAGTTTAAGATGCCACATTCAATGAAGCATAGCATTCATTTATGTAACTACGGAGAAAGGTCAAAACTTGGCAAATCAAACTTTGATTCTGTACAACTATTATGCTCCACTTGAATATTGATCTAGGTTTCAAAAACTTGCTGGACCACAGCTGCCAATTTTAACACTTGGCCTTGAGTACACGCAAAAAACTGCATCCTATTATAGTCACCAGACAGTTGTTTTAACACATATGAGGAAAGACATTGAACAATCCCCTCTCCAGAGTAAATCACTCTTATTTATAGCTTGTATGCCCCTTCAGAGCAAGTCTTTGCATGCGCGCACACACAAATATGCATGCTTATGTAGCTACTCTTAATGGAAATGACAGGTCCTTCTAAAAACATACATCTTGAGATTGATGGAATACAATGGTTTTCCTAACTTACAAAGGGCTAGTACTGAGAAGAAATCACACCTGGACTGAGAAGCCAATGGAAGAAAGGCCTGGTAGAAAGATTGCCATATGAATGGAGTCTTGAAGGGGAGGGTGGAGGGGAGCTCCCATAGGCCTAGCTCATCACATGAATGGAGGCTTGAGGAGGAGTGTATGGAAGGAGAGCAGACTTTGACATTAGATTTGAGCTAACTTTGCATACTGGGAGGAAACAGAAGATAAGAATCAAAGGACTCCAAACACCAGATGGAAGTCAAAGAGCTCCAGATTTCAGCGCAGTATCAGCCCACAGAGCCCAGGAATCTGATAGTGTTGTTATCTAGGACTATGTCACCACTGTATTAAAACGATCAGTGAACTCTAGTTAGACTTCCCAAACTCTTCCCCAAGACCGTGAAAGCACTTGATAGTCTGTCTGGCCACCACTCTCTCCCAACTCAGTCTACCCCTTCTCCCCCTTGACCACTGACTGAAACATCTGTATCTGAGCTGGCCAAGATCTCTGAGGCTTGGGTGTTTGTGCATACCGCTCCCTTCTCCTAGGCCAGTGGTTCTCGAACTGTGGGTTGTGACCCCTTCATATGAAATCACACATCAGCTATCCTGCATAGTAGATATTTATATGATGATTCATAACAGAAGCAAAATTACAGTTATGAAGTAGTAATGGAATGTTATGGTTGGGGTCACTACAACATGAGAAACTGTATTAAAGGGACTGTATTCACAGCATTAGAAGGTTGAGAACCACTGCTCTAGGCTGTTACCCCTTTACTCCTCACACAGCAATCCCTCTCACCCTTCAGTGTACTCACCTGTGCAGGAGAGACCTATCCAAGCCATCCCCATCAGGTCTGTTAGTTCCTATCCAGCTTCTATGTTCTCCAATAGCATCCATCACAGGCTAGATTGATTTCACTCTATTCTATTTATAAGTAAACTTTGTTCATCATTATAGCAGCTGGGCCTCTCCTATCTTCTGGCTGGTCCCAGGTGCCTAGCAGTGCACCTAGAGTAGCCACATTTAAGCCTGACTCTACCTCCCTGCAGCAAGAACACTCTATGCCAGAACTCCAGATGGTCCCCAGACTTCCTCATACTTGCCATCTGGAACTAAGACATTGCCTAAGAGTGTCTCTGGGATGAAGAAATCATGACAATCAGACACTGAACAATCAGAAGAATAGATAATCATCAGGTGACAATCAAAGGAGTCCCAGTTCATCAAGGGCACAGCTACCTCCTTCTCCATTTAGCAGTCTGCTCATGAGGGTCATAGCGACAGTGGCAGCATCCTTCTCTCAATCAAGACAATTGCCTTGTTCCTCTGTTACCAATGGGTTACTATATAAGCTGACAAAGAGTGCTCTGACTCCCTGCCACCAACCCAGGGTCACTGGGCCTGTATACTAACTCTGAGTGGCTTCTCAAAACCCCTTAAGCCAATGTCACAACTGTGTCCAACAGATCCCAGGGGGACAAATGACACTTGGGGCTACCCAGAGTCTCCAAGTGAAGTTCCATCATCCGACACTGCAGGCTGCACCTGCTGTGTCCACCACTGTGTGACCAGGGCCAACCGCACAGAGAGATTTGATACTGTGCCCACTTGACTCAGTAATATGACCACTCACACTTCCCTTTTAAATCGGAATTTATCAGTACACAAGCGAGCTTTTCCTTTCATGACGGATGGAATGTGAAGAAGTGAGTGACTGAGGGCAACAAACGAACTGATTCACGTCCCAGTTCATCAAGGGCGACACCCACACACACCACACACCCAGCTCTGGGAAAGCCCACTAAACACTCTCACTGCCCAGGTATCCAGAAACCAATGAGGAATTTACCCTCTCAGCCCCAGGCTGGGGAAGGACACACCAAGTCACCCTGACAGAAGGTTTTCTACACATTTCTACACACATCTGTCTCTCTAATCAATATCAAGCTGACCGTATTGATCACCTTCGGTACTGAACCATTGCCAATCCCACAATACTTGCTCTCCAACAAGCATACAATGGCTTCTGTCAAGAAACAGCTCAGAAGCTCACTAAGTCATGATGGGCACTCATGCCTAGGCTCTCTACAGAACTCACAGAGGCACAGAAGGCATCCGTGTCCACACTACTTCCTCCCATCCGTTCCAGTCTGGCACACATCTTCTCCACCCAGAGTCAAAAAATCTCCTCTGACACTACACTGCTCTATTATCTAGACAGACCTCTTCAGTCCCTGCACTGTGTCGGTGAGGGGCCCCGAGGTCACTGAGGACAGCAAGGCTGGCAGGGACACATGACTTGGCAGCATGCAATTGTCCTGGGCCACGCCACTTGATCACTTTGGATCTCAGAGCTCCATGCTGACCAAAAGCCCAGGATTTCCTGTTCACCTGGGTTTGCTCTTGAGGATTTATTCAGATCGGGCCCTGTCAAGCCCACCCAAGCAATCGAGCGTCACTCCTCACAGGTGCTTCTCTATCGGGTTTCTCAGTGCGTCACTGTTCAGCGATGAAGGGCTGGGTTGAAGTCCAATGCTATCAGGCAATGCCAAAAAACAAGAGGGCTGGTCTTCAAGAAAACAATAAACAGAGCCATTTGGAATTTTTGCAAGAAAGTTTTAAGAGGGTATGGTTTAAATTAATAAATATTCTATTAAAAAGCTAATGCTGAGCAGCCACAGGAATATCATTCTTGTGCACAGGAGTAACCATCCAGTTAGAAATATTTTGCCTCATCATCTTTGACTTGATTACTACATTCCAGAAATGTGATACATTTCTTCTTCCAAAGTCAGTGGCCAGATGAGAACAGTCTCAGTTCTGAAAAGCTCACAGACAGCTCCCTCTGACCTGAGGCCAATGCTTACCCTTTTCCATAGAACTGAAGTAGATCTGGGGACTGACCAGCTCAACTGACTGCCAGGGTCAAGGACATATAGCCTCCCCTCATTTTCTTTGTTTTATAGCCACCCTGGAATGACTAATCTTGCTCTCAGCTAAAGAATCATTGAAACTAGAAAATGTGGCTGAATGTGGTTTGCTTATATTAAGGAATATTTATTGATCAATGTGGTCAGTGGGTTTGTAGAATAAAGCCACTCTGATGAGCATTCCCACTATGCTTCTGCACATGAAAATGAAATGGTATGATAAAAATAAAATGCAATCCCAAAAAGTAAATATACAAATCTAACTTCTAGGGCAGGGTTCTCAACCAATGAGTTGCGACCCTCTCAGCAAACACAGACATTATGGTCATAACAGCAGCAAAATTATAATTATAAAGTAATAAAGTAATTTTCTGGTTGGGGGCCACCACAATGTGAGGAGCTGTATTAAAGGGTTGAAGCATTAGGAAGGTTGAGTACCATTGCTCTAGAGAATTAAAAAAAAATTCCTATAAGTATCAAGAGGAGCTAGTGAATAATAAAGACAAAATAGAGATCCTGCCACCCAACATGGTTTACACCTTGCTTCCAGGCCTCTGAGGGCAAGGGAGGAGAAATGTTTGAATTTTAGAGGACATATGAGCCATGGAGATAGAAGTTAATCCATAGGGAAATTTGAGATCAAATGAAACATTTTATGGACATTATTGACTATGTAGGAAATTTTCTACTGGAAATATTTAGCTCTGCAAGGCAATTTTTCAAAAGCACATTTAAACTTTCCTTAAAAATTCAAGGAGCATTCATGTTTTTTCTCTTTGTATTTATTCCTTGTGAGGAAGTAGGGAAGAGAAGGATTATCCCATTTTATAGCTGAGTATCTAAGATAAAAGGTCCCAGGAAATCTGATGATGATTGAAGGTGGGAATAAGGAGGAATGAAGCTACCTGCCAAGTGGGAGCTTTGAAATAAAACACAGAGACTTTCATACATGTGTTCTCACGTGCCCTTTCCTTTATTGTGATAATATCCATCTCTTGGTTAGAAGAAGATACAAATGATAACAGAAAAAATGATGGGCATAAAAACCTACAAAGCATTCATTGTACGTGATGTGTTAGCCAACTTCTTGTTGCTATGATAAAAGTAACTGAGATAATTAACTTATAAACAGAAAAGGACTCTTTTCTGAGTTAGGGGCTGAGTTAGGGGAAGGGGCGGTTTCTACTGAGCCATTACTTTGAGCCTCTGATGGGATGCTGTCAGATGGTCATGACAGGAAGCATGAATAGAAGCAAGGAGGCAGAACAAGGAATAGGAGGGGTCAGGGCCCCACTATCCCAAAGGGCATACCCCTAATGACCTAAAGACCTCCCACAAGACCCTGCCTCCTAAAGTACCCACTACTCCCCAACAGCACCAACAGCACTGGCCTGGGAACCATGCCTTCAACACACAGGCCTTTGGGGTACATTTATAGTCCAAACTATAGCACACCAGGAGTTCCATTGATTCAGAGACTGTTTATCAACACCAGACCTTTCAATATTAACCATTAATCAATCAGAAATCAGTCCCTTAAGCAAGCAGAAGATGTCTGTGTAAGAGAACAAATTTAACGGGTAACAAGGTTGAGACAAACCAAAGATCTTTCCAGTAAAAAACATTCTAAGATGACATGATTTTTAAATATAACATATTCTTAAAAAACCAAACCAAACCAAACCAACCAACCAATCAAGCAAATAAACAAATAAGAAAAAGACAGTATACCCATAACAGAAGTCAGCATAGATTTGTGGTAGTTAACTGAAGACCACAGTTGCTTGTTGATTAAGCTACACTGATCAAGATTATTTGGCCATTTCTTTATGTCACCATTGGCCTTTTAAAGTAACAGTCCTATATTTATAGGATGCCAGCATTGGAGGAAACCTTAAGATTTATCTTGGTATAGCCCTAATTAACAGAGAGATTCTGCGGCACAGAAAAGACAGGCAACTTGCACGATAATGATCACCTAGAATCAAGCAGCCCTATTTTCAGAGGAAAAAAAATGTCAACATTAACGTCTTCAATAATTTCAACAGGCCTTCTCTGTTGAATAATCCAAGTTATTAGTGGTTCTCTGAACCCTACTTTATACACAATTACTGATTTAGCATCTGACTGCATCCCCTGCTTTGGTTGGCTGAGGCAGGGGGATCATTGACAATCCGCAACATAAATAATCCTTGAAATGCATAATTGAGAAGTGAGTGTAGTAATTTTAGCAAATGAGCTTGGCTCTCGGGCCTTAAATGAGGTTATTCTGTTGAGCAAGCCACCCTCTACTCCTGGCCTGCTTTGGAGTCCTTGCCAGATTTTGCCATCCAAAACCTTGGAATCCGCAGTAGCCCAAGTTTTCCTGAGCTGTGTTGGAAAGTTCGAGTAAGCTTGTTACTCTTCAGCTACTGACCAATTAAAATCAGTACATGATGTGGTGAGGGAGAGTGAGTGAATGAGGTCAAGAGGTAATAATTAAAAATGAGGTAATGAGATGATTCAATCCCCTCTGCCTGCCAAAAGGGCCCACTGGTGACCACGTTCCCAGTTTCTCTGTGTTTCCCAGGCATCTAGCCACAGAGGCTGTGGGATAAAGTCACCTCTAACCCTAGCACAGACTCCTCAGGTTCCTACATGGGTTACTCTAAAGGCTGAACATAAGAGAATTCATTTGTAGCATTTTCCTTATGCTACACATGGTTCAAAAATCCAAAGACTATTTTGAAGTGTTTCCAATTAGCAGGTGGATGATCTGTCCTGTGGTCACTCATGTGACACATAGCAGTGTCTAGTGGGTGACTGTAGGACTCCTAAGAAGCACCTTCGAGACGAGTGGGAGAATGTTACTGGCTTGAGGAATAGGAAATAGAAATGGCTAGGAACCTATAAGCATGGATCCTAGTGTATTTTGCTCATTTATGACAATAATGTAGAATGTTTTTGGAGACAACTATTCACACTATACCAGAAACAGCACTGTGCAGAAGTGTGACCATTCAACACAAACTAGAAGAGGCTGTGGGCTTTGCATGGACTTGATCTTGTAAGGTCTCAGTTCATCCTTTTTAGGGTAAGGAAAGTGACCCAGGTCATCCAGGAGATTTCTGCAGGTCCAGAATCTTCTGGTCTTGTAACCAGTTCTATTCCATGACCCATAACAAGGATATGGCTACTTAACCTACAGGTATACATGGCCTATGACCATCAAATGTTAAGACTCTACAAATGTAATGAACTCTACAGTGACACATTCTTAGGTTAAAATAGAAGATGGTTTTTGCCATTAGTAAATCCAAGTCTTGTACTTCTCCATACTTCACCCAACCAAACAAGTCAATGAGTTAAGTCTACAATGCAAGTGATAGAGAATTCCATACTCATGCTAACCTGAGGGGAAGCAAACAGTAAAGCAGAAGATCCACAACACTATTACATGCAGACACCATCCCACCCCACAAGAAAGATAAGTCAATGGTCACCTCCACTCAGGTGCTGGCTTCGGTATTTCTCATCACATTGTGATGGGACTAATCCTCACAGAGAAGGCCATTTAGTTAAAAAAAAAAAAAGAAAAGAAAAAGAAAAGAAAAAAGAAATACATGTAAAATAACACAGAATCTAAAATATCTTTTTATGTTGATGTCTCTAACATTTTGTTGCTGTATTTAATAAAGTTGAAACCTAAGAGATGAATCAAGCCATCTCCAGGCACATGGAACTTACTACTCATACAATCTGCAATCCAAGAAAGAGATTTACAGACCCATGGAGAAAAATAAATCAAAGGTACACTCGTGAATAACGTCCAATAAGAACAGTTTTGTGATGAAATGTCCCCATTTGCAGGGTGATGGTTTATGCTCCTTCTCAACACCCACTCTTGGTTCCTCATCTACAATTCAATTTCACATTGACAGAATTTATAAGTCTCAGTTTGCCAAGGTCAATTGCTAACCTTAGCTTCTTATTCAACAAATTCTTAGGTGCTTATTAAGATTAAAATACATCACCTATTAGACTATCCACTCCTTGGCATTAGATGCCAAGACAAAGTTGGAATGATTATAACACTCAGTTGCTTGGGATTTGTAATAGCCCACGTTCTGCATGGTGGATGGAAGATGGGGTGCTGCCCACACTGGATTTATTTTGGAGACTGAGAACTTAGGGACACATTAAATAGAGCATACATTTAAAAATAAGCACCACCTGGAATTTCCAGTATGTCACCTCACAAAGAGTGTGACGATGTATATTTGTTGTAGTTACTGCAAAATTTCCTGTTGCTTTACCAAAAGCTCCTCATCTTTGGATTAGTTCTTCTACAATAAAGCATACTGTGAAGAGGTGGGCCCTAGTAAAGAGGCTTATACTCAGAATTTTAGATCTAAGTTGACAAATAAAAAATAAAGTCCAACCCACATGACAAAAAAAGAGAAAAAAAACTAAACCCTTGGGTTCTTTTTATGAGCCTGAAGGCTGGGCTGATACATTTAACACAGAACCAATTGTCCAGACAGATTTTTGTATCTCTGAGTATGACCACTCTTTCCCAAATTATTTCACTAATTTAAAATGTAAAGATTCCATTCTATGTGAATCCAGTAACTTTATCTTTTTTTAAAGTCTGCATTAGTTTGCTTACAGATCAAATCTTACGAGATAGAACTAAAATTGCATGTGTTGACTTTACTAGAAGTACAGAGATGGGTTACACTAAGACAATAGAGAGGGAAAATCACATTATTTGCTGAGTATTGCTTCTTCTGAAAAATAACTTCACCACAAGGAAGTCTAGATTTCCTAAGAATCAAGACACTGGAGACCTAGTGATAACTTTTCTCTACCTAGAATGTCCATTTTGTATCTGGTAAGAATCTAGGTAGGTTTGGTTCAATCTTCCAGCAGCAAAGACTAATCTTAGCTCCAGCATTCTTATGCGTAAGGAAGAGGGAGATGCCATTTAGCAGCCCTTAAAGAAACAATGTGGAGAATGGGATAGAGAAAGAATCATGTTTCCATCTGGCCCAAAAAGGACTTTCCTAAAACAGGACCAACCTTTCTCAGCCACTGTGGCTGCTTCTGCTTTCACCCTCACTAACCCTGCCAAGACATCCCTCCCCTGTGCCACTGTGGATGGATGAGTAGGTGGGTAGATCTCTCTGTCTCTGTCTTTCTCTCTCTGGAAACACAAATGGAGTTCTTTCCTGCCTTTTTCAGACCTCTTTACGGAACAGCATATTGACTCTACTGGTCTTCACTCTTGGGATTCTACACCTTTCTTTTTATTTCACCTCCTTGCCACAGTCCTCTTCACTACCTCCCTGTTTCTTAGTCTATCCCAGTAACTACCTCATTTTTAACCTCAGGTACTCTTCTGGGAAATGCTATTCATATTTATTAAATTATGCATTAATCTAGGCTGTAGTCCTTCAATTCTAGTCTTGGCCTTTGGTCCGGTTCAGTGCAAAGTGACTGGAACTGAATTTCCCTCTTATACTTTTCCTGGGCCTCCTGCTCTCCATCTGTGCCTTCGCTGCCTTACTCAGGCCTTTATCTCTTCACTGTGTTACAGGATGGCTTTCCCCCTCCAGGTTCTCTTTCATCCACTCGCCTCCCACTGAGTCGGGAAGCACAGGCTGACCACACTACTCCTGACCAGGTTGCTTCAGTGTTTTGTCATCAACAAGGGGGTTGCCTCTAAATGGCCTTTAACTGGCCTTGTGCATCCTGGGCCTGGCCTCTTAGTCTGGCCATGTCCCTCCGTGGTAGAGATCTCTGCGAGACAGAGCTGATTTCATTCTGTGGCTTCATTTCTTCATCGGCTCAGCCTGGAGCAGTCCCTACCCCTGCCAAACACATCCTCCAGATCAGTGGTTCTCAGCCTCCTAACGCTGCGACCCTTTAATACAGTTCCTCATGCTGCGATGACCCCCCCATCATAAAATTATTTTTGCTGCTACTCCATAACTGTAATTTTACTACTGTCGTGAACTATAATACAAATACCTGATACGCAACCCCTGTGAAAGGGTGGTTTGACCCCTAAAGGGGTCTCAACCCACAGATTGAGAACTGCTTCTCTAGAACGTCTGCCCAAATCAACTCCTTTTATTTGTTATTGCCCCTGACTTTGCTAATCCAAACCCGCCACCTCAGATAGAGCTGGGGTCCCTCCTTGGGGAGCCTCTGCAGCTATGTATTGGTGAAATTATTAAGGCAACTCCACGTAGTTAAAAGGGAGGTTTATTTTGTGGGGTAACTTACAAGTGAAGGAAGGGATAGGTAACAGGGTCTGGGAAAGACGCAGCGCAGTCCGGCGGTGTTCTCTGGAGAACTCTGCTCAGTCTACCTCCAGTGTCCAGGGTCCAGGAACCAAGAGAGCTCCCCCATCCGGATCTCGGGTCTTCAGGGGTCCTCTCTCGGCTCAGCCTTGTAGGCATGACAGTTACCAAAGCCTCAAAGGGAGTGGTATTTCCAGGTCAAAGCTGGAATGGCCACCCCCTACAGCTATGCTATATGCTTCTTTCAAAATCGTAGCCTAGGTATAAAGTAAAACCACCCACCTCTGTGTTTCTCCTCATGAAAGGTCACAGACATGGAGAATTTCAAGCTCACTGCACACAGTAGGTGCTTTATCTATAGTGACTGACAGATGGTTCAGTATGCCTTTCCCCCGCCATTAAGATAGCAACTATTGTATTATTTTGCAGCTTAATAGAGTGCAAAGTCAAACAAAAAAAAAACATAAACAAAAGTGTTTTCAGAAGGGATCCTTATAATTTCCTAGACAGTAATGGGGATCCCCAGGTACAGAAAGCTTTCTCTGGGAGGTAGGGAAAGTCTTGCTTGAGTTAAATGCTGCAGCTGGTTCTCTTCACACCAGGAGCGGGTGTTCCTGAGAGAACTGCCTCTTTTCTTTTTCTTCTTTTTTTTTTTTTTTTTTGTAAATGACACAGTGATAATCAGGTCAGCCCATGTCCACAACCTTGCCCCACCTCTAGATCTTGGGTAAATGTGATGGCGGCTGCAGCCTTGCATCTCATTTCTCCATCTTCTCTTGGCAGTGACATACGATCTAGGACTGTTGTGACTGTGGCAGATTTACTGGAAATTACCAAATGATGCATTACTTCCCCAGGCCCCTGATAGTCTTCTCTTTGTCCTATGACTATCTTCTATGTAGACTATGATATATGAAGTAGGCCATTATCACGAACAAATCACCAAAGCACAATAAGAGAACCACAAGAGTCCAACATTTTGATTTTCAAAAGTCAGGACCCTCCCCAAGGAAGCAGTTTTGATAGAGCATGTGCTGGGACGAGTGTATCTCCCTCTGCTCTCTCTCTGGCACCAGAAAGAGCAGGACAGCGTAAGTATGGGGCCCAGAAGATAAATTGCATCCTCAGGCAGAGCTTAGACAACACGCAGCATGTTTTCAGATCCTGTTTGAGAGCCTTGGGAGACACCTACAGTGCACACAACATTCAGGAGCTGAAGGGTGGACATGGCCACTTGTAGAACTCAGAAAGTCATGGAGAATCGCGCCCCCAGAGGGTAGAGGGGTTACTGACATTTAGAGCATGTGCTCAAGGATGAAATTAACTGCTAGATAGCCATGCCATCTTAAAGGGACTTGCAAGTAGCATATGTTGGCCTGGACTAGTACCTGAAAATTCAGGCAGCTGGCTATGGTTTGGAAGTGGTTTCTCCTCCAAAGGTTAACGTGCTGGTCAATGAGTCTTCAGCATGGTACTCTGGAAAGGTGACGGAGGCAGGGTCTAGCAGGAGTGGACTTCAGAAAGGATAGGTGGTTCTTGTGGGATCTGTTAACCCTACTGAGAGGAAGTTGTAACACAAGACTGCCTTTTTCCATGTTCTGAGTTCTTTCCTTACCAGGTGATCTCTTTCCATCATGCTACCCAGCCAGGGAGGCCCTCACTAGAGGCTGAGTCAATGAATCCACCTAATCTTTGACGTTTAGCCTCTAAAACTTGAGCTAAATGAACTTCTATTATATAGAATAGTGATTCTCAACCTTCCTAATATTGTGACCCTTTAATACAGTTCCTCATATTGTGGTGACCCCCCCCAACCATAAAATTATTTTCGTTGGTATTTCATGACTGTAATTTTGCTATTGTTATGAATCACAATGTAAATATCTGTGTTTTCCAATGGTCTTAGGTGACTCCTGTGAAAGGATCATTTGACCCCCAAAGCGTCACGACCCACAGGTTGAGAACCCAGCATCATTTAGTTACAGTGCTACAAAATGGAGTGTTATATAGATGTATCAGCATATATCAAAGTGGGAAGAGATGAGAGTACAAAATGTGAAAACAATCCAGTGAATTTGCCTGGAAAAATATGACCAAGGACAGACATATCCTCTCCACTTACTTTCTAAAGCCATACAAACTCAATAAATGAAATACAACCCTATGAAGAAGAGCAAAGATTTCTATGCTAGAGTACAAAGAGGAAAACAGGCTAGAAGGAGGCATTTAAAAAAGAAAGACCCAAGCTTATTTTGGTGTCATGGGGAGGACTCTGCAGACAGGTGTATGTGAACATGAAAGCAGAAAGGATGGGTGGATTTCTGAGGCAGGAAGGGGTGGAGTAGGTATTGGGCTGACATAGTGAGAGTTCTTTGATGGCAATAAAGAACAATGCAGTTGACATCACACAGGTGACAGAAGCTGGTGGTTTGTGTCTCATTCAATTCTGTTTGTACTACTAAGGTCCCAAGAACCACAAAATGACTGCCAAAGGGTAACTGTCCACTTGTACCCCTGACCCACACTGGATAAATTCTCACAAGGTGGAAGGGGTAGGAAGACAGGAACATGGGTCTCGGACACAGGATGCCACCTAGTCCCACAGCCCTGGTCCGTGGCAGGTGGAGTGTGAAAAGAAGCCAGATTCTATGGACTCACTGTGGGTTGTTCAGGCTCAAAGACACCCCCACCCAAGAACCTTCTTTATCTTGAAAAGATAGGAGCATTATTTGTAAAAGACTAGTCAGGAGAAGTCTCCTAAGGTCTCCCATAAGATGGACAATGAAGACTGGCCCTGTGTGCGTTGGTCAGATGTTTTGGAACTGGCTGCTTAGGAACAAGTGGCCCATTCCCAGGAGATCTGGGGCATCTGCCAGCCTCTCCACCTGCCTGTCTTTCAACATCATCCACAGTTTCAGTTCGCGGATCCATGGGAACCACAGTCTCATGGGTTCATTCTTCCTTCCACGTTGTCTTCCTATCTCTACCTTTTCTTTTATAAGTAGTCAGATAACATAGTTTACTCTTTCACAACACTTTAATGAGTTTTTCTCTCCACATGCCTCATGAGAGTTATCTCCCAGCTGGGGTTCACAATCGGCTAGGTGTTTACAATGACATCCTGGAGCAGACCTGAGTGTGGGTGGTTTTTAAAAGTTGACTCGGTTCCCAGAAGTTCAGTGCCAAGATGAACTCTTTCCTGTGTTGGGCTCAAACAATAACACCCCTAACGAAGGGCCCTAGAGACAAAGACCCTCTAAATTCCTGCCCTCACGTCGTTCACCTCACCTTTTCTACCCTCTTCCACCAAATCAGCCACAAAGCCTAAACACACATTACTGTAACTTTCCTGATGCCCTTCTGTGTAACAAATGTCATAGAGAAACTCTCTCTATCTACCTTGTTTGATTATAAGATAGGTGGGGAGATGTTAAACAGGATGCACAAGCCTCAGCTCCGCAAAGCATTCAGCCACTCAAGTCTCCGGACCTACTGTCCAGTGTGGTGACAGTGGTTAGTTAGTAACATGTACCACACACGTGAAACTTGCTAACAAGGTAGATTGTAAGAGATCCCTTCTCACACAAAAAGATGGAGCTCAAGCGATGGGTGTGTTATTTGACCATGATAAGTATTTCAAGTAACACTGCATAGTAAAAACATCGAATCAAGCTGGATGCTTTAAGCATATACAATCAACCATGTAGGATGCATCTTCAAATCCATGGGAGAGAGCTATGTGTGCCGAATACAAACAGTAATCTACGAACGCATTCCCAAGGAGGAGCCCCTGAAGACGGACCTCGGAACATGTCTTTTAAAAGCAGATAGAGACAAGAATAAGCTATGATGAGGGTTAACAAGGGACATTATTTCTTCCAGGAACACATACTACAATGTCCTTACTGTCTCTTCCTTTCCACATACACATATCTTGGAATTTAATTTCACACAGAATATTGTTATTTGGGATGTATGTTAATATGGTTGGGGTATATGTTAATAAGTTTAAATTAGAAGGCAAAATAACATTAACTTTTTTATGAATAAAGACAAGCTCTGCCATCATCCATAATTTGCAAGAACATTTTTCCAAGTAGAAAAGAGAAAAATTACTAACTTTTATGTGTTGCTGAAAATATACTCAAGCATATACACAGTGTTAGGATTCATGGGATGTCATGTGCAATTCTGAAACTATCCAAGCTGATTTTTTGATCTTTAGTTGATGCTTAAAAACATATAAAGGGTTATAATTGTTCAACACACACACTGAGAGTAGCTAATTGTTTTCTCAGCTTTGTATCAGTGTACAAGAGCACATACTTGCGTTCCATCTGGGACACGGAAGTTACTATCTAGAGTCTAGCTGGGTAAGCTGATCCTGCTACAGTGTGTATCTTAAATGTCACCCAAAGACCCTTGTGGTCTCTATGTGGCAGCACCGGTTTGTGAATCCTTTAAAAGGAAGGGCCCAGTAGGAAGTCTTCATTCAAGTCAGTGGAACATGCCCTCAAAGAGAATTAAGGGACCCTATGAAGTGAGTGGTTTGTTCCCCCATGTGGCCCCCACCATGATGGATGGTGTTGCCACAGACCCAACATAACAAGGCCAATCAATGTGGACGAAACACTCTAAACTGTGAGGCAATGCTTTATCTTGGATGTTCGTTACAGTGAGAGAGTGCTCATCTAAGCAAACCTAGTTCTCTCCACGTTAGCTGCCTAGGGTGATTCTTCTTTGGTTGAGCTACGGCCCCAGTTTGTGGTCTATGGCTAGCTGCTACCAAACCTTTAACAAGAAAGGGTGTGACCTGAGGGTGTGACACTTAACTGATTAAGCCTCGGGAAAGATACTTCATTTTACTCCAGTGATTCAAGAATAAATAAATCCCAGAGTTGTGCAAAGACTGCCCACAGAGAGGGTGAACTACCCTTGCAATTAAACATCAACCACCTGTTGGTGGGATCGCTAACAGGGCACATCTACTGTAAGTGGTCTAAAGCTACATGTTTAAAACTATGTCAGGCTGGGTGCTCATTACATCAAAAATGGCTTGATTTTTAACTTTTTTTTTTGAGACAGGGTCTCATGGTGCTGCCTAGGCTAATCTGGAACTCAGAATCCTCCTGCCTCAGCCTTCCTAGTACTGAGTTTATAGGCATAGGCAAATAGCACCCTACAGAGAAAAACAACTTTGTTTTTAATCTAAAAGCAGACTGTGGTGGTGTACATCTATATTCCTAGTTCTAAAGGCTGAGGGAGGAGGGGTGGGAGTTAAGGCCAGCCTGGGCTTACGTGGTGGGTTTCTGTCTTAAAAAACAAACAAAACAAAACAGTAACAAGAATCTACCAGCCAGCAAACCAGGAGGTGGCTCAAATCTTGCCAGATATAAATGTGAACTCACTTATCAGCAAAAAGGAAGGCTAGCTTTAGAAGGGAAATGTCAAGGGCAAGTCATTTTTCGGGCTTCTGAGTTAAAAAAAAAAAAAAACTTACTGCTATAATGAAAATAATAAGCATTCCATAGGAATTAAGAAATACAAATTCCAGAAGACTTATACCAATGTCCAAGATTTAGCAAATGGAGGGCTCATTCCAGCCTAACTCAAACATACACTAGCCCCCAATGTGACCTAGCCCTCTCCAGGCGGGGCTGCTAAGGCTGAGGAGTGGCCAAGTGGCGGATGACTCAGAACACAGGGCACCTGGGTTTGCTAGCCGGAAGGAGCCCTGCTCAGAGAGAGGAGCGGGATGGATTCCTTGCAGAGCTTTTTCACAGTCTGCAACAATTCATCTGTCAAAAAAGTGCATGAATGGGAAAAATCCAGCACCAGAGCCAAGGACTGTGTTGCAACTGTCTAAGATTTTTGAGGGCTGGCCAAACCCGCCTTTGTAGATTGTTTTCACTCTCGTGGCTTCTGCTGCACTTCATCCCTGAATACTTGATGGCTGCTCGAGAGGTGCGACTCCATCTCAGACGCTGACTCACTTCGGTGCCTCTCCACGCACATGTTTGCTGTGCAGATGGTGTGCGCTTGTCCTTGTACAACTGGCAAAGGGACACACAGACATACATCCCCCTTCCTAAGAGTTGATAGACAGTTATCCAAGGAAGGATTTCTCCACTTCAGTCCATCGCTCCCTCCCTGACTGGACTTTTTCTTCTGCCCCACCCCCACCCCCGGAATGGAGACCTGCATGTAAAAACTAGCCATTTAGCTCCATGGGGCAGCTCTGGAGAAAATGATCCTAGGCTCACCAAGGATGTGAAAACCATTAGCAAGATTTAAGGGTTATCTGTGGATCTCAATTCCTCCCCCTGTTCTTACCTCTAAAGGTCAGGGACACTGACAGCTGGCTGCTGGCAAAGGCTGGGGAGGGGGGATGGCAAACTGGGGTACCTTTAAGAAACTGCTTCCTTGAAACCCAGCACTAACCACCTGCTCAGCTCCCTGATGCTCTGAGCTAGTCATCCATCCTGAGTGCGGGTTTTCTGAAATCTCCACTGTGTGCACTGTCTCATGAAACTGCAGGAAGGGGCTGCTCATTTTGTTGGGGGCCACTCTGTTCTTGGGGGGTTCAGTCTACAGTTTTGACACATGCACTAAACTCCAAGCTCTCCCAACAGCACCCTGTCAGCTCGATGGCCGATAGTAACAGGTGCTAGTGGGATATACCATGACAGGGAACCTGAGGGCTTCTACGAAGCACTTTGCCAAAGATGTGAGCTGAACCGTTTCCGGAAGGATTTTATTGGGAAAAAAAAAAAAAGGAAAGAAATAAAAGAAAAACAGACTAAAGAAGGGAAAAACAGCTGTTTGGAAATAAACTATAAAACATCTGTAGCACAAGACCAGACTCTCTAAGTGTGACCATGAAGCTTTACAGGGACTTCATACTTCAGAAACAAGACCCCAGCCCACACAAGATACCTCAGGCAATAAACTGTCTCAGGTGTTCCTAGGAGGGTACAAGAGAGGTGAGTCCAGGGGTGTTCTCTGGGGACAGTACTGAGCTTTCTGGAATGCCACTGAGTGCATTGTCCCCACCACAGCTGGCCACAGGGAGGAACAGTAAGAGAAGGCTAGTGATCTTTTCTCAGTGAACATGGGGTTTGGAGAACCAAATGCCTCTGCTGGGAATGCCTTGACTCCTGCCTTGAGTATTTTTTTTTTTTTTTGAGACTATTTGGGGCACACAGTTCATCAAAGAGCAAAGACACACTGGGCAGTCTCTAGCTCTCTGTGCATTACTACAATAGAACCCAGAGCTGTTGGGTTTTTGTTTTCGTTTCCAATCAAAGTTCAAGGGTTTAAGTAGCTCAATGTATTTTTCAGTAACTAAGTTACTAGAAACTTGTAGCATGGCTGTATTTATTCTCTTTAGGAGGCTCCAAGTTGCTAAAAGGGTCCTCAGAAAAACATATTTCTTCACATTCTCTTGATCTCTGTGTGTGGAGATTTGCTTAACAGCTGTTTTATGTACAAGTATTTTTTCAGCCATGTCCTCCTCCTCCATAAATAGACTTTTTTTTTTTTTTTTTGAAAGGCAAAAGACACAACCGAAGGTTAAGTTCTCCACACAGTCCTCCCAGCAGCAGACACGGTAGGTCATGGGAAGACAGTTAAGGAAAATCATCCTGCCCCATGGCCTCCATTTAGTCCCTTAATCACTTAAAATGGAACTGGAGTTGAAAGCAAAAGAAAGCCCTGAGTGTGAAAACAGCGCAGCCCTCCCCCAACCCCAGTCCAGCAGAAAAAGCCAAAGGTTGTATAGCTAAGACAACTAATTTTACTAAGTGCCTGGCAATTCAAATTCCACACACTCAAAAACTCTTTTTCTCATCCACCACGACGGCTAATAGCAAGGATGCCTGCTGTGGTATAGGAAGAGAAAAGCCAGCAAATGAGCCATCACAATCAGTGAATGAATAAATTTCATTCATTTAAGCCATGATACTTGTTTACACTATCACTTCTGAAACAGACACAGTATTCTCTTTTCTTTCAATGGCATGAAGAGATACTACAAGTACCTGTCACTATGTCATAGCTGCTGAGAGAGGACCACTCCAAAAAAAAAAAAAAAACCTATCTGGCACAGCACTGTGCCCGTAAACCTCAAGTGCCCCTTCGAGCTACCTAGAACAGGTGTTTGGCATGGGGGTAGGGGGTCAGTTTTCTCCAGAACTGACCTACATTTCTCATCACCATGACAACCTGTCTTGGTTTATAAGCACAGTTGAACATTCCTAGTTTGAAACACTGCAAAATCCAAAGCTGTGAGTGCTGACATGATATCACAAGCAGAAAATTCCACACTGTGAAACGTTGTCTCACACACAGAATTATTTAAAATACTGCATACATCACTAACAGGCTATGTATATTAGGTGTATACAAAACATAATTGAATTTTGTGTTTAGACTTGGGTCTCATCCCCAAGATAGCTCATTATGTCTATGTAAATACTCCAAAATTGGAAAAAATCCAAAAGTTGAAGCACATCTGGTCCCATGCATTTGGATAAGGGATATTCCATATGTGTTATACTTACTAAGAAGGCAGGGTCCTAGGGGCTCCCCTTTCCTGGAGTCAAGAGTGCATTTCAGCATGTGATTTCCACAGAGCACTCTGGAGTCCCAGAAAAAAGAAAGTAATCACGTGACAGCCCCTCCACCCCAAAAGCAGGAAGTAGCCAAGCTGTCCTGAGACAGTGGCCCCCCTTCCCTTACTGCTCCCAAAACTCTGGGTTAGCATCCAACTGAGAAGTGGAATGACTTCAGCACGGACTAAGAATAACTTACTGTATCTTCTGGACTTGCGTGTTGGATCCTCTACACTCATATCAAACCCTGCCATTTATAGTCTGAAGGATTTTACAATACAAAGTGACTGTCACCAGATGCATAAGTTTTTTAAAATAAAAGACACTCAGGGAAAAAAAATACCTAAGTTTGATACAAAAATTTGAAAACTTTACTAACACTTCACCTCCAGATAACATTAGCTCTCTCTCTGTCTCTCTCTCTGTCTCTCTCTCTGTCTCTCTCTCTGTCTCTCTCTCTGTCTCTCTCTCTGTCTCTCTCTCTGTCTCTCTCTCTGTGTCTCTCTCTGTCTCTCTCTGTCTCTCTCTGTCTCTCTCTGTCTCTCTCTGTCTCTCTGTCTCTCTGTCTCTCTCTCTCTCTCTCTCTCTCTCACACACACACACACACACACACACACACACACAGACTGATCGGCTGAACTCTAGAGACAGTAGATTTTTTATTTATTTATTTATTTATTTTATTTTATTTTTTGGTTTTTTGAGACAGAGTTTCTCTCTATAGCTTTGGAGGCTGACCTAGAACTCACTCTGTAGACCAGGCTGGCCTCAGAACTCACAGAGATCCGCCTGCCTCTGCCTCCTGAATGCTGGGATTAAAGGCATGCGCCACCACTGCCCAGCAGGACAGTAGATTTTTAACAGAAATCAGCATTAAAGTAATAAAGGAGAAGGACTTAGGTTTGAAGCAGAGGAGATCCAAGAAGAGAGATCAGAAGCTTGATTTGTCTTTTTAAATGTGAACAGTCACAGAAGGGCTGGGGAAGAAGGGGGTGTTTTGAAGTTTATGTGAGACATACAGTTAGGCGACTAGAAGTCCCACCTCACACGTCTGCAGAACATACAAGACAATTTAACCACGTTGCTGAAGAATCACACCCGCTTTATAATAAAAGCACTGAACTTCAAGGAATTAGAATGTTGAGAGACACTGTTTTCTATGGAAAGGAAACAACTGGCAAAGGGGCATCCAATGAAATGTGAAGGCTTTTCAGAAAAGTAACATGGACCTTAGAAAGGATGCAGGAAAAACCCCCATCACCACAGAAAGCAGAGACCTGCCGCATGGAGCACATTGTACTCTATCACAGGGTGATTTCCACCTTACACTCTCAGCCGGCCTCTTCCACCTGCAGAGTCAGCTGTGCCTTCTTAACTGGATCCCTCCCAGGGACCATTTCAGCATGCTTAAGTCCCTCTGACAGTCACTCTACCTTCTGGGTGCTCACGTCTGCCTTTTCCTTCCTCCCCAGACAGAGTTCATAGCAGATGCCTGCTCTCCACGTCCTCCCTTCCTCCTAACTCCTGTCTATCTGTCTTAGGTCACTATTGCTGCTGCGATGAAACACCACGACCAAAGCAACTTGGGGAGGAAAGGGTTTATTTTTCTTACACTTCCACAGCACTGTTGTCATTGGGGGAAGTCAGGACAGGAACTCAAACAGAACAGGAATCTGGAGGCAGGAGCTGATGCAGAAAGGGTACAGCTCACCTCATAGTTTGCTCAGCATGCTTTCTTATAGAACCCAAGACAAACAGCCTCGAGAAGTGAGGGCGATTAAGGAAGACACCTAGTATTGATCTCTGGTCTCTATGCCCTCCCCCCACAAACACACATGAACATGTGCACATACACACACAATTTTATGACATGATCTTTTTTATGGGACATAATCTAAACATAGATTAATTTTGTGTTTAGATTTGGGTCCCAACCCCTCCCCAAGGTACCATATATACATCTATATAAGTTTTCCAAAATTTCATAAAAAGCCAAAACACTTCTGGTCTAAACATTTCCGGTAAGGGATGTTCAAAAGTTGTATAGCTGAACTCTACCACCATCCTGAAAACTCCATCATCTTCCCTGTCTCCGGACATGCCTCTTCTCACTGTTCCTGGCCTCCCAGTCCTGGCTTGGGCCTGAGTCGTCTCCCCTCCTCTGCCCATGTATCATGTCGTTATTGTCCATGCCCACCGCCTCAGCTCCTCTTTACAACTGACAGCACCAAGCTCCACCTACCCTGCTCAGCTCTTAAAACCTCCAGAACTCTATCAACCAATGCCAGAGCGACAGCTCCACCTCTGTGTCTCACAGATACCTCCAACTCAACATGAGCATGAATGACATAACCTTTTTCTCTCTGGTGCACAGGCTTCCAGAGTCCCCAGTCTCTAGGAAGAGCATAGTCTCTCCAAGAGAGACTCCACTCTTCTTTCTCAGAGGTTCCTTCAACTGTTATCTGCTCCCACCCCTTTCTCACGTCCCTATTGAATCTCTGATTCATCTACTCTGCCTCCCTGCTTTTTACGTTACCACCGTTGCCCCGTCCAGCTACAGAAATAGCTTGTCAGGGCTCCCCACTCACTCATCTACCCATATTGTGTCTTTTTCAATGGCTCTTCTCCCCACCACCAGGTTTTCAGTCTTGTGAGACAAGGTCTGGCCATGTAGCCTAGGCAGGCCTTGAACTCTTGACTTTCTACCTCGGCCCCTCAAATGCTAGGATTACAGGTGTGAGCAGCTTCAAAGGCTCCCTGCAAATGCATGTTTGGTCAAGTTGCCTCCCACCATTTCAACCGCGGTCACATAGAGAGTCTCGTGACTTCCCATTACCTTTATTTATTTATGCTAGGAATTGGACCCAGTGCCTTATGCATGCTAGGCTAGGCACTCTACCGCCGAGCTATCGTCCCATTGCTCTTTCTACACTCGAATCCCCAATGTATCCTATAAGGTTTTGCACTTATCACTTCACCTTCCACTTGTCCACAAGTCCAGCAGCCCCCACTGACAGCCCTACTTCTGACCAAGTGCTAGAACTCCAGAAAACCTTCCCAGGGTTCCCTGTGTTAGCCCATAGCTCTTGCTCCTTCAGAGCACCTAACACAGTCTGTCTTTATATTCAATCCAGTAACTATGTGATTAACAGCCTTGTGGTTTCAGTTCACAGTAAGCCTGTGCCTAGCTCCTGACACTTGACAGGCACTGTCATTCTACTTCCGGCCACTGAGACAAAACACCTAAGAAAGTCTGCATGAATGAAGAAAGGTCTGTTTGGGCTCATGGCTTCAGAAATGCACCAAACGTGAAGTTTTGAGCCTCATGGCTGTGCGCAGAATTGGGGGTGCCCAGTTTGTATTCAGAAGAACTTGATAGGGATTAAGTAGAGTGCAGATAGCCTTGACTAGTGACTTCCATGAGAGAGGGTGAGAAGTAGTTGTGGAAACAGCTATAATGAGAGTGTCAGGGCTGATAAAAGATGGCAACACCAAGTGTTGTCCTGTCTGGGAACTAGCAAGTTCCCAAGAGGTACATGTGAAAAAGAAAATTATCTTGTTCACAGTAAACAAATATGCATGGAGTCCTCACTAAGTTTGAAGCTGTTTAGAGGTATAAAAGGATGTTGATTCAAGAACTGAAGGAAAAGCCAGGCAGTAGTGGGACATGCCTTTAATCCCAGCACTCCGGAGGCAGAGGCAGGCAGATCTCTGTGAGTTCAAGGCCAGCCTGGTCTTCTACAAAGCAAGTTCCAGGACAGCCAGAGCTGTTACACAGAGAAACCTTGTCTCAGGAAAAAAAGAACTAAGGAAAATTAAGAGGTTTGAAAAGTCTCCTTTACTTTAAAAAAAGAACTAGAAGTACTACCATGACATGTGAACAGTGTAGAAGCACCAAAACACACCAGCAAATGTGGTCTCAGAAACACAAGAGAAGTGTGAGAATACCATGATTCCCTAGAATAAACCATGGCAAATTAACATACAGCTGAGTGCTGGGGGATGGCTTTCTGTACACTGAATATATGTTGTTCCCATTGGTTAATAAATAAGCTGCTTTGGCCTACGGCGAGGCAGCTTAGAGGCAAGTGAGAAATCTAAGGAGAGAGACAGGAAAGAGAAAGGCAGACTCTGGAGAGACACCAGCCTGCTGCCCAAGGAGCAACATGCCAGCAGATTGGTAAAGCTGGTAAAGACATGGCAAAACATAGATTAATAAAAATGGGTTAATTTAAGATATAAGAGTTCAGTAGCGAGGGGCTGGAGAGATGGCTCAGAAGTTAAGAACACTGGCTGTTCTTCCAGAGGTCCTGAGTTCAATTCCCAGCACGCACATGGTGGCTCACAACCATCTGTAATGAGATCTGGCTCCCTCTTCTGGCCTGCAGGGATACATGCAAACAGAACACTAATAAACATAATAAATAAATAAATTAATTAATTAAAAAAAAAGAGTCCAGAAGTGATTCCGTAGTGGCCGCCAGCGTTTACTGCAGACCAAGCTCAAGACAGTGAGTGAGAACTGCCCTGCGCCTTACTTTATTAAACCCTCATCTCTCAGAAAAAAAAAAAAAAAAAGAGTTCACTAGCAAGAGGCCTGCCATAGGGCATAGAGTTTGTAAACAATATTAAGCCTCTGAGTGATTATTTTATAAGTGACTTTGAGACCACAGGGCCGGGTAGGAGCAGAGAAGACTTTCAACTATGGTGAGTGAAAGAACTACAGAAATAAATGTCCAGGCATGTGCTATCTAGATTCTCCTGACTTAAATATACACTCAGCCAAACACAGCCTGTGGAGTCAGGCAGAACGAGGTGAACCAGAGCCACACATTGGTTTCCTTAAGGCAACCTGTGGTTCCAGGGAAGAAAGATCACATTCACCCAAGCAGAATCACTGAACACTACAAGACATAGCCAGCCTGAGGGGACACCAGCAAAATGCCGTTTCTCCCAATCCCTTCTTGACTCAACTGGCATCCCTTGGCTACTTAGGTTCTGCCTCCTTCCCTACTTCAATTTCCCTTCTCTCTCATAAAGGTGTGGTTCAAATGAATTAAATAGTGTGTTTGAAGACACTTGCGATGTCATAACATGCTATGGGAGAGCATTGTATTCTTATCACTAGCCTTGACATCAGGCTTGCTGCTTGGAAGTCAAAGTCTCAGATGAAACCTGCCCAGATGAGGAGTGAAGGTAACCATGTGAGAAGGCGCCATGGTCACAAGGTCCATGGGAAACCCGTTTCAAGAAGTTATCAGGATCCTTGAACACCCACATCTGGTGGGCTGTCACCTGTAGCTCCAGTCACCAAGCAACTAAGATGTGATTTCCCAGGTGGTCACAGAGAAGGAAACAGGTGGTTCAGCTCTCCTGAGTGAAAGTCTGTGAATGCCTTATCACATGACAGTTCCTGGTACCTGCTCCTCTCTGTTATCAAGACAACAGTATTGGAGTCACACCTCTCCATCAATGCCCTCCAAATGCACTTGACTTTCAGTTGAACTCAGTTCAGCAGGGGAGGATGCACTATCCTTGAACTATACTTCATTTGGATATTCTCTAAGAAATACCAGACGGCATAACACGGGCACTCCTGCTCATCCATGTTTACTACAGTTCTATACACAATAACCAAATTATAGAATCTGCCTAAGTGTCCATCAACAGGTAAATATAAAAATGTGGTTTTCTTAGTTAGAGTTTTATTGCTAGGAAGAGATACCATGACCACGGCAACTCTTATAAAGGAAAATATTTAACTGGGGCTTGCTTATAGATCAGAGTCTTAGTCCACTATCATCATGGTGGGGAGCATGGCAGCAGACATGGTGCTGGAGGGTAGCTGAGAGTTCTACATCTTGATCGACAGACAGCCCTTCGAAGAAGACTGTCACACTAGGCCCAGCTTGAGCATATTAAAAACCTCAAAGCCCACCCCCACAGTTGCACACTTCCTCCAACAAGGCCACACCTCCTAATAGTGCCACTCCCTGTGGGCCACGCATTCAAACACAGTCTATGGGGGCCATTCCTATTCAAACCACTACAGATGGCCACATAATGGGACCATCGAGGAGAACATAAATATATCATTTGCAGGAAAATAGATGGAACTGGAGATCATATTAAACAAAGTAAGCCAGACATAAAAAGACAAAAATATTTCATATTTTCTCTCGTGTGTGGAGGGGTGTGTGTACACACATATGGCATAGTAGAAGAGGGACAATCTAGAAGAGAGGATAAATATGACGGGAAAGGGGACAGGAAGGAGTACAGTCCAAGCACATGACATTCTTGGAAAAAAATGTCGCTGGGAACCACATTGCTTTGTGCAATATGTACACACGAAGGAAGTTAAAAGAAAAATAAAAGGGTAAAATTGGAAAGTGAGAGGGAAATGGAAAGAAAGGTAAAGGAGCAGTTATATTTCTATCCTAGCTTAGGGCCCCAGGGATTCGGCCCCATGACCCCTAGCACTCCACCCAGCATGAAAACATGACAGCCATCTGTAGAACATGGAGGTGAAAGAATAGATGAATGGACGAAAGCACCAAGCCCTCAAAATGCTGGAACATTCCATATCGTAAACTTAATTCTAAGTGGCCCTTCGGTGGTTCCAGTAAGAATCCATTATAGAGGGGTTCCTGCTGCAGAGCTCACGCTTGCCTCATGACAGTGACAAGGGATAAAAGTGCTCTTAGCATCAGGAGGGTGCACACAGGACACATTGCACATTATTCTGTGGGGACAACACAGTGGATCTATGCCAATTTAAACACTTCTAAAGTACAGCCTGAACTTGAACTCCATAAGAACTCTTCTGTCATCATTTGGGGGAGGGAGGAGAAATGGCATCAGAAAACCCGAATTCAGCATGCACAGCACACACACACACACACACACGCACACGCACACCATGCACACCATGCACACCACGCATACCACATGCATATCACATGCACCACACACACTACACACACCACACACACAGTTATTATGTGCAATGCAGCTGCCTTACCTACCCAGGAAGAAAGCAGGCAGCCCACGCCACCAGGATAGCAGCCTCAATGGTCAGCAATAAATACAGACAAGAGACATCTAAAGCCAGAAAGAACTCCAGAATGACCCACCTCATCCTCCACCATTCTACAGTGAGGATACTGAGGCCAAGAGTTGCTAAACAACTCACTGAATTAGGCTCTCAGAGCTGGGATTCTGTGGGCAATAGTGTGAGTCCAGAATGTTTCCTAAGATACCACTTGGCCTGGGTTTGCGCAAGCCTTCAACCTGCTGCTTAAGCTTTCACACGAATGTTGTGAAACCATTTCAAGAAATTCTTGGACGCGTTATGCTTGCATTCTTTCAAGTTGTCCAGCAGAGAACAACAGCAGAGTTCTGTGCCGCCCACAAAGTCACTGATTTTTCGAGTCTTATTAGAATTACTCATCACTATCAGGACATCGGCACTACCACTGCTAAATGGTGACACTGGCAGCCACCTCCTCTCTGACTGTAGGTAAAATTACTACTAAAACTCATTGCTGCTAAGAACAGGTTTGGTAATGAGGCTTGAAGGAGACAAAGGAACAAGAACACAAGGAACACAAGCCTGGGACTTCTACTCTGTGCCCACGACAGCATAAGTGAAGAGTCTTCAATGTTGGACTCTATGTCTGCTCCCATATCTGGGAGGGATTTTCTTGTGATAGGAAGTTTCAGATTTTGCTTCTGCAAAACATGAATGTGTTTTAAATTCACCCGTCCAGTCTGTTCAAACCATTTTGAACATGGGATCCCAAATCTTTTATAAATCTGGACTTTTCTGGGCATAGTGGTATACTTGGGAGGCAATGGCAAGTAGATCTCTGAGTTCAAGGCCAGCCTGGTCTACATAGTGAGTTCCAGAACAGCCAGTGTGTAGAAAGACCCTGTCTCAAATATCAATAAAAAATAAACTTATTATTTGTAGATTTGTATGTATGTTACATGTTGTGCATATGTCATGTGTGTGTGAGTGGGCATGTATGTGTGATATCATATTGGATAAAAATAAGGAAGAAGCAGAGAGATGGTTGAAATAGTCCTGTGGTAGTCAGCATTCTTCTTGTCTTGCAGTCCAAGCAGTGAGAATATTTAGGGGCCAACATATACTGACTCAACTATATCATGAGGAGTTCAGATGCAGACAATAAAACTCAGCCTCGTGCGCTGGGGATATAGCTCAGTGGCAAAGTATCTTCCTAAATCAGATAAGGTCCTGGGTTCAATCCCCAACATTACAAAAACCCAACATAGCAATTTGAAGAAAGGATTTTATATATAAATAGACATGCATATAAGTTTGACTGTATTTGTCTTGTGTACTGGTCCCTCCACATCCCCTCCCCTCAAATCCCGACTTCCTTGAGGCAAGGCTATGAACTCATCTTCATATCTCCACCTCAGAATCACACTAGTGAAGTTGGGGGCTCTCTCTCTCTCTCTCTCTCTCTCTCTCTCTCTCTCTCTCTCTCTTCCTGTTGCATAATTTTAGAAACCCTGAAAGGATGTTATGGTGGAGATGGGCTGTCCCAGAGCACAATGTTGTTGAAAGCATAAATCTTAATTCCCGACCTTTCTTTAATAAGCTATGTGGACTGTCTAGAAAACTTTTTTTTTATCTCAGGCTCTTAAATTGTACAGAAAGCCATAAGTAGCTGAGACACCTCAAGTCAGCTTGACGACCGGACTGCTATATCTATAAAAAATTAGTTTGGGCAACTGGGTGCATACTGAGCCACAGTAAGTACCAGAGGGACCCGCAACCACGAAGTTACTACATTGCTACTTCATAACTGTAATGTGGCTACTGTTATGAATCCTAATGTAAATATCTGATATGCAGGATATCTGATATGTGACCCCCTAGTGGGGGCATGACCCACAGGTTGAAAACCACTGCCTTAGAACAACACTCCAGAAGTGGTTTCCTTAAAAGAATTGCTACTACAATTGCAGATAGCCTGGAATCCAGGACCACACATCATCTTAGACACAAGCAGGGAAACAAGAATCTGTTGGTGGACCAAATATACTGTACTGGGCTTGAAAGGTCAGCACCAACCAGCAAATGCACACTCCCACACACTTGCTTTGCTCCCCTCGCCTAAGGTGATTCTAACTTGAAGTTGTCCACAAGCACAGCCAAGTGGGGAACTGAGAACCATGCCAAGAGCTGAGGCTGGTTGCAGCTGGGCCTGAATGATGCAAAGCACAGCAGGAGGGTGGAGCAAGGCTGAAGAACCAGCCCACTGTCCTTGCAGGCAGCAAGAAAGTCCAGCCTTGCACTGAATCATCCCCATTCTAAAGGACAAAATCCAGGGCAAGCCCAGGCCCTCAAGCTATTCAAATCTCCACAAAAACAGCAAATGTACCTGCTGCCTTGCTGGAGAGTCAGCTGAGACCGATTGCTGAAATGTCCAGCCATCCAATTCAATGATACTCTGTCCTAGTACCCCTGACAAAGGTTAGGAGCCTCCCCCATACACTCCCCATCCCCACACCGTCTGGACACAGAGTCCTCCCTGACACTGCTTTAGAGACAACCTGGCTGCTCTCTCTCCAGTCTTCTTGACTAGATGAGCTGGAACTGGCACCTCTGCTGAGCGAGCAGGCAGTTCTGATGCGGTGAAAGAACCCAGGATTCCAAAAAAATGCCTGTCAATCATGATCTGCCGCTGATAGCCAAAGGAACCTACAGGAGGCCGCTATTGGGTGCGTTTCTCATTACTGTGCCAAACTGCCCCATAAGAAGCAACTTAAGGGGCTGGTAAGATGGCTCAGTGGGAGAAGGGGCATCGCCCAAGCCTCCAGTGCCCATGTAAAAGCTGGACAGAGTTACACAGGTGCAGATCTATAACCCTAGTACTGGACAATGGAAACAGGCAAATCCCTTGAGTCCACTGGCTAGCCAGCCAGCCTAGTCAAATCAATGAGCTGTTCCAGGTTTGGTGAGAGACACTGTCTCAGGAAATAAGGTAAAGAGCAATAGAGGAAAACATGGAGGAACACTGACCTCCAGTCTACACAAACAGACAGACAGACAGACAGACAGACGCACACACACACGCACACACGCATGCACATGCAATTAAGGCATATTTATTTTGGCCCATAGTTTGAGAGGCTACAGTCCAGCTTGGCTGGAGTAGGCATGGTAGTTGGCAGTTCCATGGGCATTGTGGAATAATCCTTTTGTGCACTGTGAAGATGTGTCTTTGCCAAGGCGCCTTCTAATTGGCTTAATAAAATGTTGAATGGCCATAGCTAGGCAGGAAGAGGTTAGGCTTGACTTCCGGGCAGAGAGAGAGAGAGGAAGAGGAGATGAAATCTAGGCATGAGAGATATGCCAGACGACACGGAGAGGAAACAGGAGGTGCAAGATGGAAAAGAGGTAAAAAGCCACATGACAAAACATAGATTAATATAAGTGGGTTACTAATTAAGTTATATGAGCTAGTGGGACAAGCCTAAGCTATAGGCTGAGCTTTCAAAATTAATAGTAAGTCTCTATGCCATTTTTTTTTTTTTTTTTTTTTTTTTTTTTTTGGTGAGCTGGCAGTACAGAGAAAGACTCTCTACCCATGGGCATAGGAATATGCAGCCTGAGACCACTCACCTCCTCATATCAACAGAACAGAGAGTAGAGAAGGGTACAAGAGAAGGGGCAAGGCAGAGCTGGGCCTATCGCCCTCAAGGCCTACCTCCAGCAGCCCACTCCCTTCAGTGAGGTCCCACCTCCTAAAGGTTCCACAGCCTCCAAGACAGCATAGCATCACTAGCTGGGGGACATTTCACATACAAACGCCTTCGACAGAATGGGCTGTGGTTTTCTAATGGTACAGCAGCACCCAGAGGCACTAATAGACGAACTCGAGAGGTCAAGTTCCAGGTACTCTATGGTCACGAAACGGACTCAAGGATTCTCGTGCACTCTGACTGAGCTTCTTTCCATTGTGTGCCTTTTTTCTTGCAAAAGATTTAAAATGCAAGTAAATCAGATAAACTCGAGGTGGCTTCTGCATTAGCACCAACCTCATTCACTACTTGTATTTTCGTGCCATTTCCATGTGGTGTACAGTCTGGCTTTCCTACCTCCCTATTCCAATCCTGTCTGAAGGATGCTCTCCATGGTAAGCCCCACTTTCCTATTATCCCATCGAGTCTGCTCAGCCACCTTCTCTAGGAAAATGCGTTGTGGTGAGTGAACACGATTAATTCCAGATGTTCTCTGGTCTCCTGTTCCCTCCTAATTCCCTTTGGAGTATGGGAACTCCTCTGGCTTTGCCTAAAACACTGCAATCAAGCATAAACCTGGTTTTCCTGGGCTGTGTCCACATGCATGCAGAGAGGCAGGGCAGAGGGAGGACCGTGCCAGGACTTTACAGTCACACTGGGGAGCACTCACACACAGAAACTCCGGAAATGGCATCAGTTGGTCAAAGTCCTATGGAAACAGAATCTACTAAGTCCTTGTATGTATTTCTCTTCAGTTATTTTCCTGACTACATCATAGGGACTATAGTGAGAAATCTCTGAGAATCTGGAGATAAAATTGCCCTTGGAAAATTAAATTTTGGAAATCAACCCATAATGAATCCAATTAAGACAAGTTAAGCCACCATAAAGAGACAGATTAGCTCCCAGGCCTGCAAGGCATGGGAGTAATCAGATCAAGTGTTTCACAAAAGATCGGAAAAAAGACCTGAAGAATGTGGTAATCAGCTGGGGAAGGGGGTGTTCCTGTCACCTGTCAGCCACCGGACCTTAGAAAATAGGATCCAAAGCCAGGCATGGTGGCTCATGCGGATAATCCCAGCACTTGGGAGGTTGAGGAGAGCAGATTGTGAGCCCTAGACCATCGTGGGCTATATAAAGAGAGCCTGTCTCCTTAGGAAGGGAGGAACAACAGAAAGCAGGGTCCATAGGTGAGGTCAGACACAGGTCCTACCCAAGCACCATCCAGAATTAGGTGAGACAGCCTCAGGAAAAGAGAATAAAAGTCACAGTTTGAAGGACCTAACGCACTCTTGCATTCTGGTTCCTGCTTTGTACAACCACCTCCCAGTTATACTATGACTCTGTGGTGTCAGTCCTCGGGGAGAGGACATATTGGCCAAAGGACACAAGTTTGGTCCTACTGGGAATCATCATCCCAGTGTATGCCAATAAACCAGCACTAAGTTTGGAGTGCGGCTTGCTTCAGCCCCACCTACAGGGAGAGAAAGCTCCCACATTCAACTGGAGCTGTCTGCTGACTTCTGTCCCTGTAACTCCATCATCAGTCAGTAAGCTCATGGCCAACATGTCAGGCCATGGACCTTTAAGACCATGGTCCAAGTCCCCACGTTCCCCCAAGAAAACCACCCCTGACAAACACAAGGCTACTTGAGAATGGGAAAGGTAGTGATCCTATTCCGAGTACTGAGGAGGACAGGAAATCCACCTCCATTCAGTAGAGACCATCCTGCCGGTCTAGGACCTGGACAAGCCTGGTGTCGCAAAGCCAAAGTGGAAGTGCTCTATTAAACAGAGGACAGAGTGTGTGGTGTTCCCACAGGTGATCTCAGCAGGCAACAAGTCGGCACACCCAGGTACACAAACCAAGTAGCATGTTCCTGGATCACATGACAGCAGAAGCTGTGTGAGAAAAAGAAACCATGGGTATTCAGTTTGAGATTGCGACTGTTTGTTCTGCTATGGCCCCCAGGTGACATCCTTTCCCACACCGGGCCAGACTTCAGTAAAACCGAGTGCTGATAATGCAGAGCTAGAGGACCCAGTAGACCTCAGAATGATATGCCCTCGGACAGGGTCCTGATCCACCACACACTCACCATGAGACCTCAGAAAAAAGTCCTAACTTCTCTGCCTCCGTTTCCTCATCGAAGAAAGGCTAGGATGGCAGTGACTTTGTGGCAGTCCTATAGACGATGGAATTACCACGAAGTTCTATGGATGGATGGGATGCTTGCCTGTACATCAAAACCAACGCTGTACAGAAGACAGAGCAAAGGCCAGGAGAACCCACAACTCTAACTTGGCAGGCAGCTGTCTCCGGGGCACAGATGAACAATCCCACACAATCGGGCCCCAAGCCCAGGGAGCTGGATGGGCCTGGATGACATCTGGAATCTACCAGCAGTAATTGGTGTATATTGAGCATTTACTATGTGTTGGGTACACATCTGTTTCCCCGCAAAGGTTTAACTTGGTTGACCAGTAGGATTTTAAGTAGAATTAAATCCAAGAAAGACAGTGAAGTACCATAAAAATCGGAACAGAATGAAAGTTCAGTGTCATTCATATTTATACAATGGCACATCATGCTCTGTTATACTCAGTCTTGATCTTCCAATGAGCCAAAAAACCATCAGTCATCTCAAAGAATATCAGCTGGGTCCCAGGAATGCTCAAAGTCAACATTTCAAAGCTGGCAGAGAACACTGAAAATCCCGATGCCCAAGGCTTGTTTCCAGAGATGGATTCACTTAGCCGGGGAGGCCAGAACATTGGGATTTAAGCTCCCCCATGGATTCTAGACAAGAGTTAACAGCACAGCTATAATGGATTTTAAATTATTTCCACCATGGCAGGGTTTTCTTAGCTCCCCTCGTAACAGGGGTCATCTGGGGTAACCTGACTACCATGCACCCCAGCCCCCTTTCCTAGAATTTCTGAATGATCCACTCCGTAGTGGGGTCCATAGGACAGGGGGCATTATTGGGGAAGAGTGTAGGTAATATCATAAAATCAGCAGGAACTGAAAATAACGACACAAAGCATTATGTTTCCATCCACAACCCAGAGTCTGTCTCCCGCTTTGGGATTTTATTGCGGCTCTAACCTATGTCCTAGACCTAGATGACAGATAAAAGAGACAAGAAAAAAAGCAATTCTGAGAATTCTCCATCCTTACTCAGGGGACCACAAGGCCCAGAGAAGAGAATCAATTGTTACATGTGGTTTCGGTCGCTCCCCATGGGATTTTTTCCCCCCGATATTATTTGAACAAACAACAACCAGGACCCAGTGTTCAGCCATGATGTCAGCTGCACTCACACCACTGAACAGCACTTAGATACTGATTCAATTCAGAGTATGCTCAGCTGCTTCAAAACAGGATGTGGCTTATTTTCCTATTTTAAATAAGTTTTATGCTGTGTTGTTTAGACTAGTCCATGGCATTAAACAACAAAACGCAGAACGCTCCCAAGTTCATTAAGTTGGCTCTATAAATAGATACGCAACCCCATGCCAAAACTCAAGAAACATGGGGAGGGGAATGTAAAACCAATTGTATCTGACTATATCTAAAGATACTAAGATAAGAGTCTGTTAAAATATATACAGAAAACCACAAGGTTAACTGCAGGATGCAACAATGATTTGAGGTTAGAAAACCTTCATATAAAAGTTACTGTTTTCAAGTGACTTCAATAGTGTCATTGAAGACACAAAATTGCAAATTACAGTGGCTTGGCCCTGTGACCCCAGGGCAGGCAAAAGACATCCAAGCTCTACTTAGGGACCCCACAGCCTGGGGCAGGCAGGTACCACTATGATTAACAAATATGTGATGGAGAGGTAGGAAAGAGAGAAAAAACGGAGGAGTGTGTACACTATGGAGGGAGGCAGAACTGGGGACGGAATGGCGGTGATATGTGAGAGAGGGCTGGGCTTGACAGGCTGTCACTGTCCAAGTCAGCAGGAGGGTGCACAATGGCTTGGAGCTTATGCAGATGCAGACTCAGCGCCCTGGGGGGGGGGGGGGGGGAAGATCCAAAGAGGTTTTTACCCCTGCTCCAGTGAAATATGGAGA
>CABHPQ010138194.1:0-15804 GCA_902168405.1 Peromyscus aztecus
GGGTCTGCAGTCTTGGGTTCCTGGCTTTTGTACCAGTGATAAAGGAGTGTTCCAGTCTGACTGGCATGGATTGAGGATGCCTGCCTCAAGGAGGCATCTGATGAGGGTACTGATCCATTTCCTGGCTTCTGAACTAACAGGGTACTGTTTAACCCAGATGGGCATGACCCTTGAAGTCAGTTGTACTATTACCTAGGGCACATGCTTGGCCAGACCAGGAGAATTATCTTCAGCCCAGACAGTAGGAACATCTTTTAGCAATCTTTCCTTTAGTTCCCCCTCTGGGTCTCAGGTTGGGCCTTGGAGGAAGAGATATCCCTAGCTTAAGGGGCAGGTGACAGATAGGACACCCTCTCTGGCTTCCACAAGCACCAGGTGTGTACATGGTGTACATACTGACATGCGGGTAAAGAGCACACACACACACACACAAAATAAATAAATTTGAAAGGAAAACAAGCAGCAGCAGAAGGACCCCGCAGCCATGCTGGTGGGGATATGAACTAATCCAGTTACTACGGACGGCACCACAGAATGCGGTGGTTTGAATGAAGATGGCCCCCAGAAGTTCATAGGGAGTGGTACTTTAAAGAGGCGTGGACTTATTGGAGGAAGTGTGTCACTGGGGTTTGGGCTTTGAGGTTTCAGACGCCCAAGCCGAGCCCAGGGACTCTCTCTGCCTGCTCCCTGAGGATCCATATGAAGATTTCTCAGCTCCTCCCCAGCACCATGTCTGCCTGCATGCCGCCATGCTTCTCGCCATGATGACAACGGACTAAACCTCTGAACTGTAAGCCAGCCTATAGTCGGCAGCTTTTCCAGCTTTGACCTGGAAGTGCTACCCCCATTGAGGCTTCCCATAACTGTCACACCTACGAGATGGGACCAGACAGGAGCCCTTAAGACCTGAGATCCGGATGTGCCGGCTCTCTTGATTCCTGGATCCTGGATGCTGGAGGTAGACCGAGCAGAGTTCTCCAGAGAACACCACTGGACTGCGCTTCACCTCTCCTGGACCCTGTAACCTATCCCTTCACTTGTAAGTTACCCCAAAATAAACCTCCCTTTCAACTACGTGGAGTTGCCTTAATACTTCCACCGATACCAGCCCCAAGTAAATGTTTTCCTGCAGAAGAGTTGCCCTGGTTGGTTGTGGTGTCTCTTCACAGCAATAAAACCCTAACTATGACAGGGGAGGGGGGGAGGTCTCAAAAAAAATGAAAAATCAGTCTACCCTCTTACTCTGCTCCTGCAGTCCTGGGTGTTTACCCAGAGCACTAAAAGTTATTGTAGAGACACTTGCACACTTGTGCTTACCGAGGCACAGCTCACAGTACTAAGTTATGGAAGCAACCTAGGTATCCGATAATGGAGGAATGCACACACACACACACACACACACACACACACACACACAACGGAAATTTCCAACTACAAAGAAAAGCAGAATTTTGTCATTTACAGGAAAATGGATGCAACTGAAGGTAATCCTATTAAGCACCAAATTAAGCCTCAGAAAGATAAACATCACATGCCTCTTCCCGTTTATGGATCCAGGATTTAATAGAGATATAGATAAGCATACAGGACATGAAAAAGGAATGAAGGTGACTAGGGAAGAGAGGGACCAAGGGGTGGGACTAGACAAAGGCAGGGAATATTGGGGGAATGTACTCCATGTGCAATAGATATTAATATAATTTTCATTAAAATTTAAACAAAACAGTGCACCTTGATTCCTCTAAAGTACCCTACAGGGCTGCCCTGTGCCCTGGAAGCTGCCATTCTGACCTGCAGGGACAATGATGGCTTTCTAGGACCCAATGTGTCAGCCTGTGATGACTTAAAAATGTTTCCTGCCATTCATGGAAAACCTAGCCAAGAATTAGCTGCAGTTTTGTTTTTTGTTTTTTGTTTTGTTTTGTTTTGTTTCATACAAGCACCGGACCATCAGCTCCCTACTCATTCCTTAGAGCTCGTTCTACACTAGTTGTAAAGACTTATTTCATTTGCAGAGAAGTGTTATAAACTCCAAGAAGAACAAATGGTCAGGGCAGATCTCATTTCTCGAAGTAAGATGGAGCCTCAGAAAGTTAAGGATAGAGAAGCAGATGTGAAAGGTCAGACCTAATCACATGGTCAACTGAACAGTTTCTGGCTGCCAGGTGAGTAGCTTCCAAGAACCTCAGAGCTGTTTGGCAAAGTCCAGCATTTTCCTTTCCGGGTCAGTCCAACCATGACCTTCTAAAAGTCCTTCAAGACAAAGCGCTAGGCTTGGACCCAGGGGTCCTCTGGGTCTCTATAAGCTGGCCTCACCTTTCTCCCTTGTCTTAACTGTCTATCAACACGTTCCACATTCTGACTGTTACAAACTATCCATTTTTTTCTTGTGGTAAGCTATTATAAAACTGAATCCATGCACACTGCCAACACGTGTACCATCCCTGGTTTAACACTCACCAATAAAGACGATTGACTGTAGCAGGAATCTTAGAAGGTCTTATTAATAAAATCAAACCTGAGCCAGGTATTGGGGTGAAATGCTGGATGGTCAGAGACAGAACAAGCCACAGCTATCTCACCTCGCTGGATCCTCAGCTGGTCCTGTTTCCTCAGACTGGAAGCCTCTGTGTCCTCATATCCGAATGGCTCTCAGCTGAACTGTGCTCCTAGAAGCCTGAAAGCTTAACCAGCCATATGCTTCTCCAGGCCAAAAATGCTTCTAGTTTCTGGTCCTCATGCTTTATATACCTTTCTGCTTTCTACCACCACTCCCTGGGATTAAAGGTTGGCTTTCTGGGATTAAAGGCGTGTGTCACCATGCCTGGCCATTTGCAATGTGGCCTTGAACTCACAGAGATCCAGAGGGATTTCTGTCTCTGGAATGCTAGGATTAAAGGCATGTGCTACCATTGCCTAACCTCTGTTTAATATTGTGGCTGTTCCGTCTCTGACCCCAGATAAGTTTATTAGCATGCACAATATTTGGGGGAATACAATACCACAATTGGCCATTTCCAAGACTAAGATGTCTCGCTGCGAAATGGACACTTGATCCATGATTAACTCAGACTTGTTCGTCTTGTTTGCTCGGAAACTCCACTGAGTTGTGCCAAGGGCAGTGCCCAAAACTGCTCAAGCCTCTAGACTCTGGGCAAAAGGTCCCCAGGCACATGATGCTCCGGATGTTCACACAGACTCTCAAGTCCAACAACATCTTAGTAGCCGGGAGTCGGCTGAGGTAGTTCTTCTGGAAGGTGTCTCTCACTGTCCACTCAACTATGTCATCACGCAATCAGGTAGCTCTGGTGACCGGGGGTAACAAGGGCATCGGCTTCGCCATCACACGTGACCTGTGTAGGAAGTTCTCTGGGGATGTGGTGCTCACAGCCCGGAACCAGGAGCGGGGCCAGGCAGCGGTGCAGCAGCTGCAGGCAGAGGGCCTGAGTCCGCGCTTCCACCAGCTGGACATTGACGACCCGCAGAGCATCCGCGCCCTTCGTGACTTTCTGCTTGAGGAGTACGGGGGACTGGACGTGCTGGTCAACAACGCGGGCATTAGCACCTGGCCCAAGAATAAGCCACCAAGAAGAGATGACTTATTCAAGGACACCCAGCGAGGAGGTCTGTCTGCTCTTGGCCTGGCAGTGCAGAGGGATGGGGTGGAGGCACCTTTAGCTTGTGGAGGTCTCAATAGGTTCCTCGAGAGGAGCAAGAACAAATAAATATTCCAGTGTTGTAGGGTGCCTGAGGAGAAAAATCCCTGAGAGGCCTGAGTAAGTTGAATGAAGTCTTTGTTCAATGCTGGCAGGACTGTCCCAAGCAGATTAGAGGGAACTAAACCCAATGGCCGGTGGTTTGCATTTTTAAGGGCAAACAATGCAATGTGACATTTATATGCAGCTCTGGACATCTGCAACAGCAAAGTTACTCACAGATGCAGAGAGAAAACAGTTCAACAGTCAGGCAGTTAAACTTTAGCTCAGGGTGACACTGGATAGGAATTTAGGGCTGGTCCAGGGACCAATTTTACCCAAGATAATTTTACCGAAGATGGCATATTTACATAGCTCTGGTATAGTAGGCTAATATAGAAGGTTCCACTCAAAGGACCTTACAGCCAGTTATCTGGCTTGACTCTGGGGTCCTTTGCAGGTTTATGTCAAGGGGATGTCCGTGATTGGATCTTAAGACCAGCTGGGTTTAGTTCTAACTGATTTGGAAATAAGCAAGAAATGAGGAGGGGTCTTTTGCACAAAGATACCTTGTAGGATGCCTTCACCTCAGCACCAGGAGTGATGCCATGCGATAAAATACAGGATTATCAAACAGGAACCTCACAGAGGCACAAGGATCACTTATTGGTAGGTGCCTTAGGACTGACTGTTCTATTATGAAGAGACATAAGGACCAAGGCAACTTATAAAATGAAGTATTTAATTGAGGACTCACTTACATTTTAGAGGGCTGGTCCGTGATCACCATGTAGGGAAGCAGACAGGCATGGTGCTGGAGCAGTAGCTGAGAGCATTACATCCTGATCTGCAGGCAGCAGGCAGAGAGAAGGGGGCTCGACCTGTTGTGTGTTGTAGAATAATCTTTTTGTACGCTGTGAAAGTGTGTCACTCTGGTTGGTTTAATAAAAAGCTAGGCAATAGCTTGGCCAATAGCTAGGCAGGGTTTTCGGAACATAGAGAACACTGGGGAAAGAAGGCAGAGACACCAAGAGATGCAGAGCAAGCAGGATGGGCAGACGGAGATGAGGTAATAAAGCCACAGGGCAGAAAGTAAATTAATAGAAATGGGTTACTTTAAGTTATAAACTAGGTAGAAACAAGCCTAAGGTATCGGCCAAGCTTTCATATAAGTCCTACTACAGATGTGGTCTTTTGAAACCTCAAAGCCCACTTCCAGTGACACACCTCTTCCAACAAGGCCACATACCATGATCCTTCCCAAACAATTCCACTCCCTGGTGACTAAGCATTTGAATATATAAGCCTGTGGGGACCATTCTCTTTCAAACCACCACAGTAGGACTTACCTAACTAGACTTCAAGTCCACCATTGTATCAAGTTCTGACTGATGACTGCTCTCTATTGCTGTTCTTTCTCCCCTGAAGGCACTGATCTGACCCACTTTTACATTCAAGCAGAAGCAGCAATGAAAACAAACTTTTTTGGTACCCGGGCTGTCTGCATGGAGCTACTCCCCCTAATAAAACCCCAAGGTGAGTCTGGTAGGTAATCTGCTCTGCCCCCCTGGGGTCTGCCCTCCTGGGGGGTCTGCCCTCCTAGGGGGTCTGCCCTCCTGGGGGAGTCTGCCCTTCTGGAGTCTGCCCTCCTGGGAGGTCTGCCCCCCTGGGGTCTGCCCTCCTGGTCCCCTGGGGTCTGCCCTCCTGGGAGGTCTGCCTGCCTGGGGTCTGCCCTTCTGGGGTCTGCCCACCTGGGGTCTGCCTGGCATCTCAAGTCCAGCTTCTCCTCTGACTCCAGCTGCAGCTGCACAGACCCCCTTGCTGAGCCTCCATCCTGCCATTTCCTCCAGTGCCCACTGAAGCTCGCTGTGGCATGATTTGTATACCTCCCTCAAGTCTCAGTTCAAAAGTCCATTTGTCCCATGCCCCTCTGTGTTCCCAAGGCCCACTGATGGAGCTTTCATCAACACCTACCCACTGGACACACCACCCAGAAAATTCTCCTACCTGCCTTGAGCACTCCCAGAATTCTCTTCTCCTGACATTCATCCATCCCTTGCCTTTCTGCCTCCCTATCACATGTTCCCTCAATCTAGCCCTAATTCTCCATAAATCACCTCGGTAACCAACCAGTTTGGGAGAATCACCATGCTTATCCATCAGGGTATCCTCACCTCAGAGTCGGAACCAAGTATTGATTGCACCTAGGAGTCTCCTGCATCCTGGTCTGTCAGCTCAGCTCTACAAAAGGCCCTCTGCTGACAATCCTCACAGTTACAAACTCACCTGGGCCTTTTCCTTTCCTTTCGGGTTGTCTGACTTGCTATTCTCCACCCAGAATCCTCCAGTGGGAAGCCCAAGCCTTAGCATGGTTTATATTGATTACTACGATCTGACTCCACTTTCCTCCGGGCTCCTTTTAGCTCCCCAATGACCTGCACATGACCAACTAGCACATATCTTTCATTATAAAATCTTCTAATGCCACAAATAATTTGGCCAGTGAGCCAGCCTCTCTCAGGTGGCTTTCTTTGCGGGCTTCCCATCCCACTACAGGTAGCCCCGTCCTCTTTTCACAGGGGCAGGTTAGTTGTGGTGATGAGAGAATAAATAAAATAGGTACAAGTATGAACTCTTTTCCACATTAGCCCTTCACAGTAGACCTGGAAAGTCCCACCTCATCACCAACAAAAGGGGCAAGGGAGGCATCAAAGATATCTGCTATGGACTGTGGATGACACACTTGTCTCTGTGATAGACACCAATAAAGACAAGCAACCACTTTAAAAACATACACATGCAATTTAAACTCCCATCCTCTGTCCCAGTTACCCCCCTAGAAGATTCCAGTGCTTCTTAAGGCTATGCTCCTTAGACCTCAGAGGGCAGCTCTTTTCAATACCACTTGCCTGCTCAATCTGCCCCAAGCTTGCCTTGTGCTACCATGGCAACTATCTGTGTGTGTTCTTTTATAAATGCACACTCTTGGTATTCTCTCCAGTGGGAATTTCCTATGTTAAACCCTTGCTCCTTGGAACTCATCACTACTGTTGTGTGTCTTAGGCAGAGTGGTGAATGTATCAAGCAAAATAATTCTTGATGCCCTGAAAAAGTGCAGCCCAGAGCTGCAGCAGAAGTTTCGCAGTGAGACCATCACAGAGGAGGAGCTGGTGGGGCTCATGAACAAGTTTATGGAAGATATGAAAAAAGGAGTGCATGAGAAAGAAGGCTGGCCTGACAGTGTATATGCAGTGACCAAGATCGGAGTGACCGTCCTGTCCAGAATCCACGTCCGGAAACTCAGGGAGCAGAGGAGAGGGGACAAGATCCTCCTCAATGCCTGTTCCCCTGGGTGGGTGAGAACCGACATGGCAGGACCAAAAGCCACCAAGAGCCCAGAAGAAGGAGCAGAGACCCCCGTGTACTTGGCCCTTTTGCCGCCAGATGCAGAGGGACCTCACGGGCAGTTTGTTCACGAGAAAAAAGTTGAACAGTGGTGAACTCAACTCTCACCTCTTCCTACAATCCTTGGTTTTGTATCCTATCCTAAAGTGATACAGACCTCTAATTCCAATTCTAAGATGTTTTGTGATTTCCTCAAAGAGAGGAAATGAAATTGTTGGGAATAAAGCATGAAAATCAAGATGAACTAAATGGTTCTTTATGTGTGTTCATTTAGCGTGTGTGTGTGTGTGTGTGTGTGTGTGTGTGCGCGCGCGTGCGTGCGTGTATGTGCTATGCTAGATACGTATCCGTGCACAGTAGGTATGCAGGTATGCACATGCGGGCACAGTATGTATGCACATAGATGGCAGGAGAAGACCTCAGGTGTGGGTGCTCAGGTGACCTCCTCTTTTTTTTTTGAGATAAAGTCATGATAGCTTTACTATTTTTATTAATTCCTTGAGAATTTCATACATTCATGCAATGTATCTTGATCATATTCATCTCCTGCTTTCCCCCTTCCCCCCACTTTCCTACCCACTTCCCTTTTGCTGCTGCTGCTGCTGCTGCTGCTGCTGCTGCTGCTGCTGCTGCTGCTGTTTACATAAACTTGGTTGATCTACCAGGGTGGGGGGTACACCCTTAAAGAAAACTGACTCTTCTCCCCTCGAAGCTGTCAATAGCCCCTCAGTTAGGGGTGGGGGCTCATGGGTCCCACCCACCCTGGGCTAGAACGTTGACTGTCTGTGTGCAGCTGATCACAGATGCCGTGAGTTCATGAGTGCCATGGTCCCGTCATGTTGAGGAGATACTGATTGCTCTGGTCTTCCCCAACCTCTGGCTCTAATAATCTTTCTGCATCCTTATCTTAATGGCCCCTGAATCTCTGTGGGAAGGGTGATATAGTCATCCTAATTGTTGGTGAGCACTCCACAGACACTAATTATCTGTACTTTGACAATTATAAGTTTCTTCATTAACTATCATCCACTGCACACAAATTTCTCTGATGAAGTCTGGGAGCTTAATAAACTAATCTACAGGTATAGAGGTGTAAATTTAGAGGGCAGTTACATACTATGTCCATTCAACAAAATAATAGTAATAGGTTCAACCTTGTAAGCTGTGAGTTCCCCAACCATGGCCAGATTTACAGTCCTAGGCCTGTGCCACAGGCCTTAAATCAGTGATTCTCAATCTGCGGGCCACGACCTCCACAGAGGTCATATATCAGGTCGTATATCCTGAATATCAGATATTTACATTACGATTCCTAACAGTAGCAAAATTACAGTTATGAAGTGGCAACAAAGTAATTGTATGGCTGGGGGTCACCACAACATGAAGAACAATATTGAAGGGTCATAGTGTTAGGAAGGTTGAGAACCGCTGACTTAAATCCAATCAGAAAGCAGCTGGTTACCCTCATAATATTCATATCATTGTCGTACCCTTGGGCATATCTTGCTATGTTGGTCATTCACTGAGGTGAGACTGTTGGTGACTGTTTCTAACAGCAGACTCCCTAGCACCTGCTATAAAAGTACTGCAAGAGCTAGCCAACAAGGAGAAAACTTTCTGGTCTGCACTGACATGATTTCTCCATGTCCTAGAAACACCATGTGTGGTGTCTTCAGCAATAAGGTCTTACCATTAAGTTCTGGTGGGTAACCAAGAGAAGTGCAGATATCCTGTGTTGTTTGATGGTCTCAGGATAGCCCTGACCTGTACCTCAAGGGGAGGACTATCTCTTACTTGGCATTGGAATTTTTATTTGGCAACCTATGACTTCTTGGAGGAGCATTATCCCCTGCATAGGTTAATTCCAATTAAATTATTACATATATATGTAATATGTAATTATAAGTATGTTCCCATGTGGCTTTTTCAAATATCCTTAGTATTAGTTATCCCTCCCTCCACCCCCTCCTCTGACCTACACTCTCATCCCTCTCTGCACTTAACCTCTGTCTTGGTCACTGCATGATTGCTATGAAGATGACCATAAAAATGGCAACTCTTATAAAGGAAAACATTTAGCTGGGGCTTGCTTTGAGTTTCAGAGGTTTAGTCCATTGTCCTCCTTATGGGAAGCATGGCGACACACAGGCAGACATCACGGTTCCCAAGAAGTTGAGAGTTCTATACCTGGATCCTCAGGCAACAGGAAAAGAGAGAGCTACTGCGCCTGGCTTGAGTTTCTGAAAACTCCAAGGCCCACCCCGAATGACATACTTCCTCCAATGAGGCCATACCTACCTACCCCAACAAGGACACATCTCCAAATATTGCCACTCCCTAAGACTAAGCATTCAAATTTATGATTCTATGGGGGCCATTCTATTCAATCAACCACAACATCCCTCCCCATTACTCTCCCTTTCTCCTTCTTCTTCTTCTTCTTCTTCTTCTTCTTCTTCTTCTTCTTGTTTTTCGAGACAGGGTTTCTCTGTGTAGCTTTGGTGCCTTTCCTGGAGCTCACTTGGTAGCCCAGGCTGGCCTCGAACTCACAGAGATCCGCCTGCCTCTGCCTCCCGAGTGCTGGGATTAAAGGCATGCGCCGCCGCCCGGCTGGAAATGTTAAGTTTTGAAGTAGTAGGAAGACTTCATACTTGCTCAGTGATGGGAGACATTATGCCTTGATTTTTCCACTTCACTTTCATGTGTATAGATGTTAATTTTCTCTTTTTAGAATTTTACTTACTCTTTATTATAATAGAATATCTTTCACTTATTCCTTGATAATTTTACAGGTGTAAAAGAATGTATCGTGACCATATCCATCACAACTCCCTATTCTTACTACCCCCGGCATCTCTAACAAGTTTCCCTTCCCACTTTATTCTTTTTTTTTTTTTTTCTGAACTCCCTGGGTCCATCTAATGCTGCCTCTTGGAATATTGTGTTCTTTTGGGCTTGACCTTGTGCAAGTCGTGCCTATGACCATAGCTGCAGAGAATGAATGCAATGGCCATGGCGTGTCCAGGAGACAGCATGTCACAGCGCTCCTCATAGCTCCTACATTCCCCTCCCCTTCCACGATGTTTCCTGAGACTGTGGGAGGGGGGTTGATAGACACGATTTATGTAGGGCTGACCGTTCAATAGTCATTTATTGTCAGCACTAACTGCTGACCACTGCAGAGAGAAACTTCTCTGGCCAAGGTTGAAGGAAGCACTTATCTACGGGTATAAACATAAATGTCGCATAGGCAATTTGACAACATCTCCATTTAACAAGGCAAGAGTACTAGGTTCCCCTCCTAGGGTTTGTGATCTCTCGGAGCCACTTTCATATTGCTGTGACAAGAAACCACGGCTAAAGCAACCGATAAAAGAAAGAGTTTATTGGGGAGGTTGTAGTTTCAGAGGGTGAGTCCGTGACCATGGTGGGGAACGTGGCAGCAGGCAGGCAGGTGCTGGAGCAGCAGCTGAGAGTGCACATCCTTCTCTGCAAGTCCGAGGAAGAGAGAGAGCCAACAAGGAACGGGGTGAGATCGTGAAGCCTCAAAGCCCGTCCCCAGTAACACACCACCTCCAACAAAGCCACACCCCCTAATCCCTCCCAAACAGTTCCACCAAACTGGGGACCAACGATACAAAGCTGATGGGCATCCTCAATCTAACCACCACACTAGGTACGTCTTTTGCCCAATTTTACAGTACTGGGTGCTACAGTTCAGTTAAAAACCGCGGAAGGGAGACCGTGGCTGCTTGGAGTCAAGGGGCACCAGAAAGTCACACCATGCAACAGAACTCACTTGGGAGGTTTACTTGGGGGTAAGGGAGAGAGGGGGAGGAAGGGGGAGAAGAAGGGAGCGCAGAGGCAGCCTCTGGAGATGAGAAGCGCAGAAGTGGGATGGGCGGAGCTTGCTTTTTAAGGGGGTGTAGCGCATGCGTCCAGGGACTATGTAGTGCCGTAGTTGGTGACATATTCTGTCAGGACTCTAAGCAGGCCAGCGTAACTGCCTGAATGCTAACACTAGGTATGAATGGTCTCCTGTAGAGCAGGCCTCAGATTCAACCCAAAGCAGTCGGTTACCGCATGACCTTCACGCCATGGTTGCACGAACTGACATGCAGTCTTAGCATGCAGGGTTCACTGCTTGATAATCCACTAATATCTTTTCTTCCCTAGGCATCTGCCTCGCATCTTCTAGCCCTATCCAGTAGGTACAGAGCTTCCTGGCCAGTTCAGAAATGAGTTTCTCTGTCCTACAACCAAAGTATGCTGAGTCAGCAGTAATTGGTTTTATAATCTAGTTCTGTCGGGCACCCAAGATTGACAGCAATGGCCTGTAGTGTTTGTTTGTGTGTCTGTGTGTGTGAGTGTGTGTGCAGGGTGTGTGTGTGTGGTGTGTGTTTGGGTGTGTGTGTGTGTGTATGTGTGTGGTGTATGTATGTGTGTGGTGTGTGTATGTGTGTGTGGTGTGTTTTTGGGTGTGTGTGTGTGTGTGTGGTGTATGTATGTGTGTGGTGCGTGTATGTGTGTGTGGTGTGTGTTTGGGTGTGTGTGTGTGTGTATGTGTGTGGTGTGTGTGTGTGTGGTGCATGTGTATGGTGTGTGTGTGTGGTGTGTGTGTGTATGTGTGTGAGTGTGTGTGTGTGGTGTGTCTGGTGCATGTGTGTGATGTGTATGCGAGGTGTGTGTGTGGTGTGTGTTTGGGTGTGCGTGTGTTTGTGTGTTTGTTTGTTTGTGGGGGAGCTTTTGTAGCTGGGTGGGCGCAATACCATTTATTTTGCACCTTTAACCTCTTGGCATTTTCTTGTTCTTCAGTTCGCAATATTCCTTCCAGTATCCTCTGGAAGGCTAATTCAGTGGTTCGCCTTCTTTTAACCAGTTTCTACCATGGAAAGTTTTTATTTATCCTTCTATTTAGATTGGTGGGTTTCCTGGGCATCCTGGTCTGGTGGGCACCTGTGATCCTCAGAACTTAAAATGTACCTTTTCATTGAAAAATCAGCTGTAATCCGGGCGTTGGTGGCACACGCCTTTAATCACAGCACTCGGGAGGCAGAGGCAGGCAGATCTCTGTGAGTTCGAGGCCAGCCTGGTCTACAGAGCGAGATCTGGGAAAGGCACAAAGCTACACAGAGAAACCCTGTCTCGAAAAACCAAAAAAAGAAAAAGAATAAAGAAAAAAGAAATCAGCTGTAATTCTCAAGTGATCTTTGCACGTGACCTGACCATTCTCTACTGTGACTACCAGCAATACAGTTTCTTTGGATCAAGTCAAAGCTACATAACAAGCCAGGTGGCATGTACCTTTAATCTCAGCATTCCAGAGACCTAGCAGGCAAATCTCTGTGAGTCCAAGGCCAGCCTTGTCTACCTAATAAGTTCCAGGCCAGTCAGGGCTATGTAGTAAGACCCTGTCTCAAAAAGAAAAGGAAAAAAAAGAAAGAAAGTCAGATCTTGCCTTTAAAAAAGGAAAGGAAAGAAAGAAAAGAAAACGTGGAGGAAATCTAAATAAAACCGACCTTGTTGCCATTTCATGAAACCGCAGTGATTCGGAAGAAAAGGACCCCATCTATAGGTCTATAGTCATAATCATGACAGCGGCCACTTTACAGCCATGGTGCCTGAACAGGCATTTGCTCAGGCCACCCTGGGCCTCACCCCCAAGGGAATCCTTCATTAGTTCATTGCACCTGCTCTCGGCTCTTTGATGGCATTAGGTGAATTGTTTTTATAACAAAGTCAGCCAAGCCACAACTTACTCAAGGGTGAAACACGGTATTCTAACCCTTCATCAAGGTTCACTGAACCTGCCAGGGAGGTAACTAGACAAAGAAGAGCACTGTCACAATCCACTCCAGGGAAGCAAGCAGCTCCATACCTCACGTTGAGTGACATTTTCTTCTAACTCTTCCCTTGTACAAGCTGTAGAACTATGCTGTTTAAAACCAGCAGTGGCTTTAAACCAGTGGCTAGTGAAGATGTGGGCCTACTCCACAAGTCAGTTCTGGAGTGACATTCATCTCCCTGTAGTCACGATGGCCTCAGAACACTGACTCTGTGAACAGTGAAGAGCAGAGAAAGAATGTTAATTCAATATGGCACCCTGGGAAAAATAAAAGGCTCCATCGACCCCAAAGGCCCTCTTCAGGGTCCTAACATAAGCTTTAGGTTTCAACAGAAGGCCCGAGAAAAGCACACTAAGCGGTCCCGGTCAAGGGGTCGTCCCAACCCGTCACTGACCTGTCACTGCCTCACGGTGACCTGCACATACACATCACCGTCTGTCAGGCGTGACCGACTGAAGAGACAGATCTTATTCCCGAAAGTCCAGAGGGCACTGTCCTTCAAATGTATCAAAACCTACATTAGGAGAATACGAACACATGAACATTTAAAAATTATATTGAGAAAACCAGGTCTTAGAACTTAGCAAACATATCCTACTGAAGGAAGGGTCCAACACCCTTGCCTGAACCTCAGAGAGGAAGATACCTGATACAGCAACGGTGACAGCCTACTGACCTGTCATCTGAGAGTGTGTGTGTGTGTGTGTGTGTGTGACTGTGTGTGCAGGGTGTGTGTGTGAGAGAGAGAGAGAGAGTGTGTGTGTGAGAGAAAGAGTGTGTGTGTGAGAGAGAGAGTGTGTGTGTGAGAGAGAGAGTGTGTGTGTGAGAGAAAGAGTGTGTGTGTGTGAGAGAGAGAGTGTGTGTGTGAAAGAGAGAGAGAGTGTGTGTGAGAGAGAGAGAGAGTGTGTGTGTGACTGTGTAAAGAGAACAATAGGCAGAGAACACCCAATTGTCCCAAGAGCCTCAGGTTAAATTGGTCTCCATTGCTGACACAGCCCACCTGAATTTCCATCTGTCTGTCTGCCTGTTTACCCATCTGGACCTGCCGTCCATTTGTCCATCTGAACCCTGACCAGCCTATACAGTGTCTGTGGTTCTGAACCTCACTTCTGCAGCTCAAGTTACTGTGAGACTCAGTTCAGCTCTGACTCTGAGCTTGACACTGAGTGTGTGCAGAGTGAAGCCATTCTGGCAGACATGAAGATCTCATAGAGACACTGTGATTCTCTTTGGCCATCAGACTATTAAAATAATGGTCACCAGCCAGGCATGGTGGCACACACCATTAATCCCAGCACTTGGGAGGCAGAGGCAGGCAGACCTCTGTGAGTTGCAGGCCAACCTTGTCTACAAAGTGAGTTCCAGGACAGCCAGGGCTGTTATACAGAGAAATCCTGTCTGTGAAAGCCATAATAATAATAATAATAATAATAATAATAATAATAATAATGGTCACCAAAAAATTGGAATTTCCCCCAAGAAGTTCATGCTGAGAAAAGGAACAGTCTGAAGCCTGTTGCCAGTTAGAGGAACTTGTTTCTCAGGAAGAGATTTCACAAGTCTGAGAACCTGTCTGACTTTCTTTTTTCTTTTTCTTTTTTAAGATTTATTTATTTATTTATTATGTATACAGTGTTCTGCCTGTATGTTTGCCTGCAGGCCAGAAGAGGGCACCAGATCTCATTACAGATGGTTGGGAGCCACCATGTGGGTGCTGGGAATTGAACTCAGGACCTCTGGAAGAGCAGTCAGTGCTCTTAACCACTGAGCCATCTCTCCAGCCCCTTGTCTGACTTTCTTAGCCTGTCTAATTCCTACCCAGATTCAACCCTCAATACAAAAATAAAAACTTAAAAACTAGACAAATAAATTGCCATGAAAGAAAGAGAATGTGACTGGAAAAAATGTCTAGTAAACAATTCAAGGAACAGTGAATATTTTTGTTTCCTGGGGAAAAAAGGTGGGGGGCGGGATCTTCACCAGCCATCCCTGAGAGTGCACAGCCTGCAGAGACTGACCTTGGGCCTCTGCTAGAACCGTAAGAGAATAAATTCTACCATTTTAAGCTACCCAGAAGGGCTGGGATGCAGCTCAGTGAGAAAGCACTTGCCTAGTTCCCAAGATGCAGGAGGAAGAGGAGGGGAGGGAAGGAAGCCGGAGCCTGGCAACCCAGACAGTCCCTTCTTGTAACAGTTTAGGAAGTTGACATTGGCGTGAAGGGCGGTGGCAGCCACTAGAGGGCACTGTCTGCCAATGAGTTCTGCTCACAGCCATCACAGCCATCCTTTTGTTTGTTTGTTTGTGGTTTTTTTGTTTGTTTGTTTGTTTTTTCCCCCGAGACAGGGTTTCTGTGTGTAGCCCTGGCTGTCCTGGAACTCCCTCTGTAAACCAGGCTGGCCTCGAACAATCAGGTGCCTTAGGCAGGCAAGGTGAAACAGATGCAGCACATCTTTACATAATTAAACACACATCCTTATATCATTAAACAAATGTAACACATCTTTACATAGTTAAAATAATTTCCATAACAAAACAGTTTATTCTGGAGGCATTGAGGGACCATGGCTTGGGAACACAGGTTTTGGTTATCCCAAGTTCCTTGTTCCAACTCGGAAGCAGTTTCATGAAGGTTTTACAGTTTTACAGAACAAAGAAAGTCATAAATCAAGACAACTTTAAAATACATTGGTGGGTACACCAGAGAGGCAGGTTACAAAGAGATGGAGGAGCTATGCTATAGGCCCAGGACGCTGTCTGAGAGCATCCTTAGCTTCTGGATTGGTGGAAGCCAGTGTTCTGCTGAGTTAATAGCTCCTAAGAGGTCTTTAATTATTATCATGAAGTGTTAGTTTAGATAC
>CABHPQ010138195.1:0-11600 GCA_902168405.1 Peromyscus aztecus
TTTTTTTTTTTTTTCTGGAGACAGAGAGCATTATAAAAAGCCACCATGGGTCAAAACACAGGCAACAGCTGACTGTGGGGTGCCCAGCCCCAGGGGACACATCTACAGAACAACCCCTGCATCTAAGGCTAAGCATCACAGAAGAGGGCAGAAAGACCGTAAGAGTCAGAGCACCAGGATGTCTTCTGTGTACAACAGGGAAGTGGCATCCAGGATATCAACAATGTGGCTTCCTAAACAATATCCCAAACAGGATAACATCAACTGACATGCCAGTGTGGATGGGGGCATTCCCACAAGGCCTCACACCTAGAAGAAGGGCCACAGATGGTTGCTGAGGGAGGGAGGATCAGTCTTCCCCAGGGAAGAGCTCTCTCATAGGCTAGCCAATCTCCAGTGTAAAGCACTAAATAAATACACATACGAGCAACACTAAGTGATCTCAGCCAGTTGTGTTAGATTTAACAGTTAAAACTAAAGGATACACGGCCATGGATCTGAGAAGGAATGTACCACCGCCGCCCAGCTGCATTTAGATTATTAAGGAATCTTTATTTCAACATCTGTGCTGCTGTTTCTGTGGGATAGTTTCTCCTGTAGGACAGAGTTAAAGGAGTGATTGGGTCCACACTGAACAGACACTGTTCATCTTTAAATACTGTGTTCATTTGCCTCCTCCTCAACTCTTAAGAATGTCCATTTCACCTCGTCCAGCCTTGATATGACAATATGCACCTGGTCTCATTGTAGCATATTATGCCATGTTTGGTTGATGTCCCAGGGAAGCCTGCTCTTTTCTAAGGGGAGATGGAGGAGGGGTGGATTTGGGGGAGGAGGAGGAAGAGGAAATTGTGGTCAGGAGAATTGAAAAACAACAACAAAAAAGAATGTCCATTTCCTCAGAGTTGCATAGAAACTTCAGGTCACACAACTCATTGTGACTTATTATTTTATCAATGGGGCTGATTATTTCCACTCTTTTAGGAAACAAAGTTGGAGTTTATTAAGACATAGCTTTAATGGAGATTTAAGCACAGTACTGAGGGAGGGGGGGCAAAGGAAAGGGTGGGGGGCCTTCTCAAGACGGGAGGCCTAGCTTCACTGTTTAGGACTATCTATCACTCTGAACTCCAGAACCTGTCTTATTGCACTTCCTGTCACAGTTTGTCTTTCTCGTGCTGTATGGCTGGCCTCTAGCCCTTTCCGTTACTCCTGTGCCCCTTTCCATGAGAGAGGCGAGTCTAGGCTGAGCTTCCCTGTGCACCGGTGTTTCACTCCACACGGTCAGATTCCCAGGCTCGTCTTCGCGCCGCTTAGGTTTGTGTTGTGACTGAAAAGGCCTCCCTCATCCCGACAGCACCCAACAGAACCATCCTGTATTTTCTTCTAGTGTGTTTATTGTTTTAATATTTCATATATAAATCTTTAAATTTCTTGATAAGCACACGAGAGTCCTTAAGCACACATCTGACTATATTTTCTTCCAGATGGAAGGATGACTAACTTCATTCTGCCTATCAAACAATCTAGTTCTTCTTGACTAGAAAAAAACCACTTTTATTAAGTCTAGATTCTCACATACACTTAGATTTGTTTCTGGGCTTGCCACTGTTTTCTACTGACTTGTCTCTCAGTTCCCACACTCTGCTTAGTGAAGGGCAAACACTTTCTCCTCCTGCACCTCTACTTCCTCTTCTTCTTTTACAATTCTGAAATAGCTCTGTAATGTTTTCATAAAACTCTGACATGCAAACTATATTTTAAAAAAATTATATAATGCCTACATACAAAGGAGATTGTTTTTGAATGTCATAAGTGTATTCAAAAATTAAAAACCATATGAAGAATCACAGAGCAGCTCAGCAGGACTGAATGAGGCTCAGCACAGCAGAGGCTCCCAACATCCCCCATCCCCCTCCCCCTTCTCCCACCCCCACCCCGTCCCCAGTAATATGAGCTTTAGTCTCTGAGTTCTCTCTTTAGTGTCCCATTCCTGTGCAAGATCCATTCCTGGGGATATGCTGTGTGCTACCGTAGGGGATTAGAGTTAACTCAACAAAAGGGCGGGTCATTGGGGAGGAAGGAACATGTGGTGGTTTGAATGAAAACGGCCCACATAGACTCATAGGGTGGAGCGCTACAAGGAGGTGTTGCTTTGTTGGAGGAAGTGTGTCAGTGGGGGTGGGCTTTGAGGTTTCCTATGCTCAAGCCAGGCCCAGTGGCTAACTCCCTCTCTTCCTGCTGCCTACCAATCTGGATGTAGAACTCTTGGCTACTTTCTAGCACCACGTCTGCCTGCCATGCTTCCTGCCATGATGACAATGGACTAAACCTCTGAACTGTAAGACAGCCCCAGTTAAATGCTTTCCTTTATTAGAGTTGCTGTGGTCATGGCATCTTTTCATAGTAATAAAACCCTAACTAAACAGAGTCTTAAACAAGAAAATGCCTCGATAGGACCGGCCTGTAGACAAGTCTGTAGGGCATTTTCCAGGTGACTGTTGATATGGGAGGGCCCAGTCCACTGTGCCACCCCTGTGTATGAACATGCACCAATTCCTGTCCTTTAACAGTTACCCTCCAAATAACCCAATTAAAATATGAACTTAGGTAGAAATCTGCCCAAAGAAGACATCTAAATGACCAAATGTGTATGATACAATGATTAGCATCATTCATCACCAGAAATGTGAACCAAAACCACTATGAGATATGACCTTACATCTGCTACAAGAACGATGATCATTTTGGGTAAAAAAGAGAATAAAATGTTATGGAAGTTGTGATAAATTTGGAACCCCTGAATACTACAGATAGATTGAAACTGGAAAGCCACTGAAAACACAACAGAGATTCCAAAAGATATTCAAGATGAAACCACCAAGTGGTTCAGCAGCACCAGCAGGGGAATTTGCTTCTGAGGAACAAGATGGACTCTGTTTCTATAGATTGGGCCACAGTGGCCAAGCTTTGTAAACACCTGTGTATTGAAAAACAAATGGGAGAGGAAATATGATTCATATGCTCAATACAATATTACTCTGCCTCAAAAGAAAGGGAAACCCACCAACTTTGTCAAGAAGGATGGACTGGAAGACATTATACCAAAGTGCAAGTCCCTCGCAGATGATCACTGCATGGTTTCTTTTCATATGACAAAGGCTTCTAAAAATAGTCAGGCACACAGGGGAGCGTGACAGGGGCAGTTTGTGGAGGTGATGGATCTCTTTGTCATCGTCATGTGGTGATAACATGACTAGATGTATAACTCACCAAACTGTACAAATTGGTATTGTTCGTTTTTTTTTGTTTATCAATTATATGCTAATAAATTTGGAAAACATTGAACAATGAGTGTGTTTTTAAAATGTTATGAAGATGAAGAATACAGACATGCCATAATATCAGAAATATATGTGGAATTTAAAGAACTCAGGTCTATCTGATATTTTAAGCTTTCATATAAATATTCTTATTTGTATTTCAAGCATTTTATGTACTTCCCAGAAGCCCCCAACAGCCTTATATCCATGGTAGAAGTGATAGATGAGGGTCTGGAAGTTAAAGGAAGTGTAATATTAGCAAGAGGTAAAGAGTACTCCATGGCACTTACAAGAAGGCCTCTGTATCATCATGACAGACTCTTATCCAAGGAATGGAAAAGAAGGAAGAGAACTATCTACACACAGTGCTTCATCGTGCACAAGCAGCTTTACCATACTTGGTCTTAATTTTGGGTCTTGATCAATAGATGGAGTTTTGGTGAACCTCAACCTGCACTTTGAACATTCAGTCACTTCTGAGGATACGCCTTAATTGGGTGTGGGTGGGTACAGTCATTTCTTAGGTTGTAGTGATGATGCTTTGATGTCATGATTTTGATTCAGAAAGTGGGAATCTTCCTCTAGCTCTTGGGTTCAGAGAAATTTCCATTCTATTCTTTAAGCAACATTTTGAAGCCCAATGGAAGGATGCTTCCAGGCTCTGGCAAGCTATGTTATGGTTCCATGATGAGACCAGGCAGGGGAGGTTCTTCTAGGGAGGCTCCTTCGTCACCAAGACTCATGCAGGAATCCTTGAGGACCAGGTCCTTCACCTCCTTAGCTGCAAAGTTCTTTGCTTAAAAGGACTCAGATACAGGAGCTACTCTTGTTGAAATGAGTTGAAAACAGAGTCAGAATTCAACTTTGCCCAGGGTAGGACCGTAAATGAGACAACTCCATCTAATCTATCTTCCTTTTCAAGTCTAAACTTGTCTCATGTCCCTGAGGCCTGGTGTCAAATGTCTTTGTGGTGTGCAGCTGCTGCCTGGCCTGTGGGAGTGTGAATGCCTTCCCATGGAGCCCCTGAGGTGAGGACACACAGGCTTGGTTTATGGGGCATGCACACACTTAAGGGAGATGCCTCATACTTGAGTACCATATAGCAAAACTTCTAGAAGGTCAGTGGGAACCACATAATAATACATCTTTCCAAAAGTAATTGTATACTAGGTCAGTCCTCAAGACAGCCTCATCTGCCAAGCAGTGGTGGTGCATGCTTTTAATCCCAGCTCTTGGGAGGCAGAGGCAGGTGGATCTCTGAGCTCAAGGTCTACAGAGTGAGTTCCAGGATGGCTAGGGCTACACAGAAAAACCCTGTCTTGAAAAATAAAACAAAGCAAAACAATAACAAAAAAGATAGCCTCATCTACCTCGCCATATTAATCTCAGAGCCACAAAGATCAAAGCCTGCCACCCCACCCCCCACCCCACCCCAGTGCCACCTTTTTTGGAAGCAATTTTGAGTCACTATTGTGTTATGAATGGGAAAACTCCCACTCCACATAACGCATTAGGAAGGAAGCCAGAGGCTGGATGGGCCCCAGAAATGAACATTTGGCCTTTCAAACATGGAGACAGAAAAGGAAGGTGCCAGACAGCTCATTTGAATGTCCAGTCTCTCAAAACAAGCCCAGCATTTAAAGCTATACGAGAGAAATAAGCACCATCAACAAAATGAGCACATAGCAGTGTTGACATCGCAATAGGAAGGGAAGGTGTGGTGGGAGGTACCCAGGGTACTGTCCCTGCCTTTAGCACCTTCTTGCCACCTGCACAACATGACCCGTGTATCGTCGGGCTGTCCTCGCCCTCTTCAACAGCGATCTTCAATGAGAGTCATAGACAAAGCCCTCACACGAATGTCACCTTTCTCCAGCTGTCTGGCACATGACTTCACCTGATGCCCTTCAAGACAGGTGCAGCTGGGCTGATCCCTCCCAGAGGCTGAGTTGCTCTGAGCCCTTCTTGCTGGGAGGGGAGTGGGGGATGCTTTTCTCCTTTCAAAGGACACAGTCCAATTAGAGCAGGCAGCTGCTAATCCCATAGCCACAGTGCCAGGAAAGACTATTTTTGAAGTCCTCACTGGGTGTCAATGATGTCCTCCTGAGCTCTTTGCTTATTAACTGCAGGTTTAAACCTTAGAGGTAGGAGCTGTGGGTATCCCACTGCCACAGACCAGGAGCCTGATGTAGAGCTGGTCTGCAGTAGATTCTCTCTGGGCTCTGGATCTCCCAGGTTAAGTGGCCATCAGGGACACACTGGGAGATGACAGCAGCTGATAGCCTTGGGATCTGTTGGGGCAGCTCTGCTTTGCCAGTATGTTTTTAGGTTGTATTGCAAGAGCCCCTAGAAGACTGGTTAATCTGGCCACAGCCACATGGCAGATACTGTCTCTGGACAGTCCCCTCACACACTCTCCAGATTTCTTCTGCACTCTGTCAGAGGGGGGATTAAAGAAACTGGCTTTCTGAGTGTTTCCAGGGACAGAGAGGAGAGGAGTGGGTATTTCTTTATATGTCCCATTTTCAGGTTTTTCCACAATCTCTTTGCAAGGATCGCTTTCCCTGTCTGCAAAGAAAGGGAAGGTAGAGAAGAGAGAGATGGGACTCCAGCTCTGCCCAGGAATTCGATGCTCTGAGAGCACTAATTAAGTCGTTCAGAGACTGCAGCCCTTAGAGGCAGATTTAACACGGAACTTCTGTTACCTTATTAAGTCAGACAAGTTAGAAACCATATGTCTCCTAAAAACTGGAACATATTTGTTTACAAACATACATCGTAAGTGACGAGATGTATAGAAAATAAATATGACACCCTCTGAATTTTTAAAACCAATTCTTTACTAAGTCAGGGAATAAAATAGGTAAAGTGGGGTGAGTTTAAGACAAGCAACAGTTCCTCCTAGGAGCTCAGAAGGAAGACTCCACAAATAGCAATCAGTGGGCTGGGTGGCAACCTTGGTATTTAATCTGTGTTGGTGTTTAAGGAGTCACTGTTAGCGTGCATTAGTAATGGCCTATCAAGCTGCGAAGAGTGGATTCTCGCTTCTCACCGCTCTGCTCTTCTCCGTCTCTTGGTTGAGGAGACGCGGAGTCTGTACAGAGCCCTGCGTCCCCTTCCCAGCTGAGCAATGGCTGGGTCTGAGGGGCTATCCTCAGCTCCATGCAGACTTTGCCTCCCTTTCTCTTTGGGAACTACGTTTTGCAACCTCCAAGCTCTTGCTCTGTTCGTGATCTTCCTGGCGTCTGAGATGCCCTCACCCCTGTACCTGGGTAGGGAAACTCTGGCTGAGGGGTCGGGCGTGGGCCCAGTCCCTGCCCCTGCCCAGTGCCAAAGCCACAGCAGGCTGCTCGCTGGCTTCCTCACTTGCGGCACTGAAAGCAAGCACACTCTCCCCCTGCTCCTAGATGAGATTCTGCCCTCTGTGGGAAACAGAATGGGGGAGATGAAGCCTGCCTGCCAAATGGCCAGTGTGGTGAGCCTGCCCTTCCAACAACCTCCGAGTGTGCTGCCCTGGGGACCTGGCAGCACCTTCAGTGTGCCATGATTGGGGCCGAGCGCAACACCTGGCTCCACCGCCTGCTCCGTTGGTTTCTAAAATGACATGACTCTCCTGGTGCTCAAGCTTTTCTTCCCTTCCTCCTTCCCTCCCTCCCTCCTTCCCTCTCTTCCTCCCTTCTTCTTTCTTACTTTCCAATTGAAGATCAAACCCAAGATCTCCATAACTCCATGCATGTTACACAAGCATTCTAACACTGAGCTATGCCCCCAAACTCCTTCCTACAATTAAAAGAATATGTTTTTTAAACAGGCCTTCAGAAGTTGCTCAGGCTGACCAGGAGCTAGTGATCCTCCTGCCTCAGCTCTGTAGCCCGGAATACAGTGTGTGTCACCACGCCTGGCTTGTCAGGTGGTTTGAATCATCTTTCCTCTGCATATCCACCTTAGCGAAGTTTGCTGAGATTTCAAGAGCCATCTTCCAAGCTCTCTCTTCATCCTTACTCTCTTGATGTAAACCCTAGCTCAGGCGTCAAGCCCTGACCTAAATCATAGGAATAGCTCACAAGCAGACATCCACTCCCACTCAGTCCTTTCAAAATGCCATTACTAAGCCACAGCTGACACCCTTATTTGCTTCGTACCTGAGCTGCTGTCCCTGTTCTTGGCTCTCATGTTTTCCAGAGCACAGTACAAACACTGGGTTGTTCCGACTCTTAGCTCATCACCTCAGATACAAAAGGTAATTACGAATTCCACCCAACAAATTAAACCGCAGTCATGATGTTTCCCCGTCCTAAAGATCATGCCTGTGTCTCAGGCTGAGAGGTGGGAGGGCTTGACTCTGGAGAGCACGTCTCCCAAGCCTGGCACAGGCTTCTGTGCCTGGGAGCATGTGGCATCTGAAGCAGTTGGCTTGCTTTTAGTGTGTGGGTACACTGAAGGGCCAGAATATAATGATCAAATCTCTTTAGGCTAGAAGATGAAATGGATGGAAGGGTGCCACAGTTTTCTTCCTTATCGAACGATCTCCCTAGAATAGAATGCAACGTGGAGTGGATGACAGAGGCCTCCCTGCTGCGTGGACTTGGCTGCATGTGCGCGACAGGTGGTAATGGGTGATGCTATTATAAAATTATACCCCCTCGCATCCTTCCATCCCTTTCATCTTCCAGCCTCCTCGTGTGAGTAGGTCAGAGGACAACCCTGGGTTTCAAAGCTCACCTTCCACCTTATTTGAGATGGCGTCTTTATTGCTGGCAGCTGTGCATGCCAGGCTAGCTGGCCCAAGGGCGTCTGGGATTCTCCCGCCTCCCATCATGCCATAGGAGCACTGGGATCACAGAAACACGCTGCTTTGTGTGGGTTCTAGCTCTGCAAACTCAAGCCTTCATGCTTGTGGGCAAGTGCTGGATCCAGAGTCATCTCTCCAGGCTCTCATCCTGCTCTTTTCCATTCCAGCTTGTCAGTGAGAGCACACTGCTCCCCTCATTGGCCCTGTGGTTGTCCCTGCTGTGTGTGAGCTTCTGGTGAAGGGGGGGGGAAACAGTCCAATCAGTCCCTCCATTCAGTCTGCAGGGACACCCTTCTAGAACCGTCTCTGCTAGGAGGCTTTGCTGTGTGGGAAGAGTCGCTAGGTACACAGATACAAATCTGTTCTTCCAGGAAATTTAAATATCATGTCTCTCTTTGTGTCCCCAGAGGTCCTGAAATGTCTACATAATGAGCCTACCAAATAATGCTTTCTTTAAAAAAGATCTTACTTTTGCAGATTTTGGGAAGTATAATTGACAAAAAGTAGTATACAGTTAAGGCATGCAATGTGATATTTTTATATGCACATATTGTGAAGTGATTACCATAATCAAGTTAATTACTATATCTATCACCTCATATAATTGTGTGTGTGTGGTGTGTGAGGACATTTGACACCCACTTTTAGCAAATTTCAAGTGTGCAATACATCAACTGTAGTCAGCATACATTAAATCTTTAGAACTTATAGTAGAAATTTTGTACTGTGACCAACCCATTTCTCTTTACTTCTTCTCACTGGGCAGTCACAACTGTAGCCCATGTTGCTGTGAGTCTGAATGTTTTCTATTCACCATAAAGGAAAGTCACGAAGTACTTGGCTTTCTGTGTCTGGCCTACCCGTAGTACAATGCTCTCCAGGTTTATCCTGGTGTTGTAAATGGAAGAGCTGTTGTGAGGTTGAATAGTGTGCATGTGACGTTTATTTATTTATATTGCATTTAAAATATATATTTTAAAAATATTACTGCATATGTGACAGAGTCCCTTGAGAACTTTTGCTAGATGATCATTAAGGAGGAGCAAATTCCTCACTAATATCCAATAAGCCGTGTGTAATTTTCTTATCTCTTCATAAAGCATTGTAACTGGTTTAACTGTGTTTATTCATCTGTGTGAATCAGCTTTGTCAGAAGAGCTAAACTCAGGGTGATTAGAAGTTTTCATTCCTAACTTTCTTAGCACACTCTTTTGGGCATTTAAAACATTTATATTAAAAATATACAGAGGTCAGAAGAGGGCATCAGATTCCCTAGCAGTTGGAGTCACAAGCAGTTGTGAGCTGCCTGATGTGGGTGTGGGGAATGGACTCTGGTGTCCTGGAAGAGCAGAGTTTCACAAGCTATGGGAGAGAAACACTTTACTGCACACACGCCTGACTTGGCAATGATTTCTTGTGTCTTTGCATGTCTTATGATTTATTTTTTGGAGGCTGGACATAAAATTAATACAAATTCAGTGACCACAAAAAACTAGATTTCTTTCTCTGTGGTTTGCTGATTTGGATTTTTGTTTTTTAATTATTGTACTGGTCTATGCCGGTCATCAGATTGTGGTTTACACCTAAAGCCAAAGCCTTCTTAGATTATTATGAAGGCTACTACATCTTTCCTTGGATATGGACAGTGACTTCTAGACACCTTGCCCCCATCCCTGGAAGATGGGCATCATGTGCTTGCTTTTTGGAAGGAGAAAAAGATAAAGTAAGAGAAAGGTATAGGCACTTTAAAAAAAGAAACAAAAAACAAACAAACAAACAAAAAACCCAGCTAAGCCAGGAAGGCGCTTGCAATGACAGTGGGGAGCGAGGTATAGCAGCAGCTGCCTCCAAGGCCATTTGCCTTCAAGGTTAGGAGTGGAAAGCAGTTGGAACTCACATTCCCAGGTCTTGGAGGTCAGGGTTCTTTGTGTGTAAACTGCTCCCTGAGTGAATGCCCAGCTGCCTATGACAGGGCAGTGAGATGGGTAATTGCTGCCTTGCCACTAAAATGGAGCCAAACTGGCCACAGTGATATTTGAGACCTTCACCTGAAAGTTACAACCCTTGAACTCCAGAGGTGAGAGATGAGCCTTCTGCCAGGGCAGCTATGGTCCAACCAGAAAGCCAGGTCCCTTGTGTTCTTACCCCACCACTATCCCAGAATTCTCTCCTACAAATGCTTGCTCTAAAAAAAAAATTCTCAATGAATTTAGTAATATGAAACTGTGTTACCCAAAATACAACTAATCAAGTGAAAACCTAGATAATTTGACTAGAAATATCGGGGGTTAAAAATGCACTTGAATTCATAAAGTGATTTACTTCCTGAAATGAGTGCCCCTCAGGGCTCTAAACATCTGATTCAATTGGCTAAAATTTGCCTCACACACTACATGTCAGAAACAGGTTTGTTAGACAGAGGAACACCCAAGCTTGTGAGCACATTCCCAAAGAGAAATGGTAATGCCCACTGAACGAGAACAGAAGAGAAAAAGACCAAGGCTTGGTGTGAAAAAGAAGACTGTTACAGATACAGCACGGGTGTTGACTAGAGAACACGGGAGCACGGGAGGGTTCTTGTCGCAATTCGACATTGAGACAGCTATCTGTGCTCTGGCCAATTACAGATGGGTTAAGGGGAGAGGGTTAAATATAAAAAACAAAGACATGTCCTTGAACTCACTCAATTAGACACTTCAAACCCAGCACACAGAGCTTCCTACAGCTACTAAATTTTTACGGTTACCAAGCTCGAGGGTTGAATATTGTTTTGCTGCAGGCGCCCAACTGCCTGTGTGGCTGTTGTTTGTGGAAATGCCTCATTATGCATGGAAGTGGCGGGGACCCCCGGCATTTACCCCACATTTCTGTGAGGGGCTCGTTATCAAGAGTGTCTACTTCAGTGTTCCCCGTCCTCTGGTATGGAAATCACATTGATTTTGTCAGTGTTTACAAGGGGATCATACAATCCAGAAACTATTGATTTCAGCAGCTCGGGTAAGACGTGAGCTGGGCAGTGGGATTAATTACAGTTGGAGGGGAAGGGGTTTGGGGGTTCTGGGTGACCTGCAGGAAGGCTGGGTCTTTCTGCCTCTGGGAAGGTTCTGGAACAAAAGGCTCCGCTGACAGTGGGTGGTAAGAAGCAGTGAGGAGGAGGCTTGACTATAATGGCCATTTGCTCTGAGCTTGGAGAGAGGAGTCGAGATGTAGCCAAAGTGCATGTGTTACAGAAGGTCCCATAAAAAGTCCCAGAATAGAGCATGTTTGAAGACATGCAGATATTTATCCTTGCTACTTGCTAGCTGAAGAAATACACAGCTAGAAAGATTGAACGACTGGCTTATGGCCATGTAAAGGCGTCAAAGCGGAGCAGTAACTGCGCTCCATTCTCCTGGCCACTTGCATGACCTTTCCGAAGACTGTGGCTGTTCTTCTGAAGTCATTGTCTTGCCCATGCAACACATGCAGGGGCCTGTTCACCGGCT
>CABHPQ010138195.1:11700-21961 GCA_902168405.1 Peromyscus aztecus
GCCCCCCCCCCCCCCCCCCCCCCCCACCCCCCCCGGGCTGCCTCAGTAGCTCACTGGCTCTCTTGAGGAATACGTGGAAGGCTAAGGTTTTACAGGCCCTACCCCTGTCTGCCTGCGATCTTTGTGGCCTGTGATTTTGGGCAAATCAGGAACTTGCGGTAAAGACAGCAATGTCTCAGGGAAGATCGGTACATATCCAGCTGTGGTCCCCTGCCCAGCTCAAGGCTTCCTTGGATATAAATGGTCCCTTACCGTCACCATGACTGTCATCATGGACGTGAAGAACTGAGACACATCCTGTGTAATCAAGTATTTGTTCAGTCCAGTGATCTATACTTGGTACTTGGCACAGTCTTGGTGCTCAATGACATGTAGGGAAGAAAAGAAGAAATGGATGAATGAAAGCTTTTTCTGTGGCATCTATGCCAGAGGAAGAGGGCCAGTTCCATCTGCAGCAAATACCTGGGGCAACTCTTCCCAGGCTCCTTCAAGACGGCCTTGAAGCCTCTGGCCCATGACTGTGCTCTCCTCTCCCCTGCCCTTACCCTTTCTTAGTTGGATATTAGAAGGGTATTCTTTTTCACTCTTCTGCAATTCTTTCCACAAATGTGCCTTCTCACACTCCCTAACAACATCCTCTCTCTAAGCCTGAAACCTCCACGGGATGCTCTGCTGTGAGAGTGACCCACCACCTCGTGGTTCATTTCTTTCCAGGTAGCCAGTCGTACACTTGACTTTGTCTGCTGGGCCCAATGTTCAAGTTCCACGGCACAGGCCGTGAGTTTGTATTCCCTTACCCAAGCACTTCCTCAGAAAGGAACAGAACTCTGAGAAAAATCATGCAAATTGTTAGCCAAGAGAAGAAATTCTCAAAACCCAGAAACATCACAGTATTTACCCCCTTAAGTTCAGTCAGTTGGTAGGTTGGCCATTTCCACTGCTATGGCATCATTTGCCCCAAGCACACAGGATGCAAACTTTCAAATCATTGAAAGTTAAAACTCAAGTATCATGCATGGATAAAGATTTTCATCTTTTAAAATGGAAGACCAGAAAGCCACAAAATACTCCACAATTCTTCTGTTCAGCAAATCCTTTGAGTGGCAGCTACACATTCCTGGAGGAGCTGGAGGTTTTTCCTATTCGGGCTGGGGCAGCAGCTGTGATTTCTGCTGCTGGGGGAACAAGAAGGAATTGACTGTCCTGGACGAGGTGGGCCAGCCAGCGTCTGAGCGGGCAGAGTATAGCAGGTGTCCTGGACGAGGTGGGCCAGCCAGCGTCTGAGCGGGCAGAGTATAGCAGGGACAGATGGTGGTGGTGTGGGGGGGAGGGGCTGGAAATAAAGCCGTAAATGAAAAAGTATGAAGACTGGGAAGTGATTGAATTTTGAGGTGCAAGGGAAAGAAAATGTTGAAAGATTACTCCATTGGATGTTTTTAAAAAGTTGGCTGGTAAAGAACTCTTACAAATAATCCAAGATTTTCTTTGGCATTATGAAACATGACACCAAATCCAGTCAGCTGGGCTATTCCCTGTCCTGTAAAATGATGCTCAGAGAAGGGATAGGAGATAATCAAGGTGTCAGCATGCCCAGGGACGTGCTGGCAGTGTCCTGTCAAGGTAATATGTCGCTTTCAGGCCAGAGCAGTGATCTAACATTCCATCCTGTGGAGACAAGGGACCTACATTTACTTAATCTGTACGGACAGCTTTGGCCTCAGACGTATCACTTGTACTGAGCCTAAATCCGAAAAGAAGGGGCTACGACAACTCTTGATACTTACACACCGTGAGGTAAGCTGGATTCCTGTATACCCAGGATGCAAAAACAACAGCTAGAGGTGATGGGCAGATGGATCAAAGTGCCTGCCATACAACATGAGGATCTGAATTCAGATCTGAGTTTAGATCCTGGCACTCACAGTATAAAACAAACAAACAAACAAACACAAAACACAAAAGCCCAGATGTGGTTTATTGCATCTGTAACTCCTATGGTGTGTGTGTGTGTGTGTGTGTGTGTGTGTGTATGTATGCTATATATCACTCCTTGAGCTCAATGGCCAACCAATCTAGCCAGCCAATGAGTGTCAAGTTCAGTAAGAAACCTTGTCTTAAAGACAAGATAGCTTTATGGGAATATATAAGAAATCAAGCTGGAATTGAGCTGGAAGAGTTCTCCCTGTGGCTTTCACAGTGCTGAAAGGGGATATTTAGGCAAGAATTGAAAAAAAAAAAAAAGCTGGCTTTACTCAGCTGTGAACCTTGCAGACTACAATATCAGCCTGCTAGGAAGCCGTGTTCATGGGTGCAATGGCGGCACAATGACTATGGAGTAACCAACTACTCTGCTCAACTTGAGGCCAGCTCCAGGCAGGTAACGGACACCTGGTACTAGAAACTCAGCCCCAGACCTTCCCTAGAGAGGAACGAACTACTGTTGTTCAGCTAAAGTGGTACCACATTGTCAATATTTATGTTTACCCCCGGAGACCGAAGCTGTTCTCAGCCTGAAGCAGAGAGGCTCCTTTTCGCGAGGAACTGCAGTGAATGCAGACACGTGTGGGTGACTGATCAAGGCGCCAAGAGTCAGTGAGGTTTTAGTGCTGGGCCCTAAGTAGGACATTTGTTTCATCCCTCTGCTGAGTGACACTTAAAAAGAGGAAGTACAGAGAATCTAAGAGCCAGAAAATAAGCAAGGTGGTGAAATGCCATCTTGAGCACACGACACTACCATTGCAAACATGCGTCAGAACAGCTGCGGCTGCTTGCCCTGGGCCTTCGTAAGATTGAGCGCGTCTGAAGGTTTCCTGAGACAATGAATTCATAAGACCTGCCCCGCCCCCAACACACACCTTTTTCTTGATCATTATTGAGCAACTCATCTTCCCAATGTAAACCCAAACTTGTGTTATTGTTTGCTGTTTTTTTTTTCCTTTAATTTCCAAGTTACAATTAGTTCCTACCAATGGGCAGACCTTGTAAACCTCTCTCCCAAGTGAGTCTCTTGCAGTTGTCCTGAATCGTTTCTGGTTAAGTCTTGCTGGTGATGAGGACGTCCACGCAGAGATGGACACCGTCAGCAAGACCATCTTTTCACACCAAGGGCAGACTGCTGCACAGGAGCAGCCCTGGCCTGGGGACACTGCAGTAAGGATGCCCACATCATGGTGTCCCAGGGCATTTAGGGGTCAGATGGATTAACTCAGCAGAACTCTATGCATGCTCTATTAACCGTGTTGTACATACTATGTGTTCATTAGTGCTCTTGTCTAATCTAGAGCAAGTGAAAAATTCATACTATTGCCTACATCCTCAGTCTTGGTCTAGTTTTTACCCAAGTTCAATACCACACATAGTATATTGAAAGCTATGTCATAGCTAGTGATATTGGAAGCTAATTCCTTTTTTTTCTTTCCTTATGTAGGTATGTGTGTGTGTGGTGCATGCACACTATCGGGGATATACGTGGCCATGTGTGCACATGAGAAGTCAGAGGAGGCCATCAAGATTGTTGCTCCTTCACCCTCTGCCACGTTACCTCAAGACAGAGTCTCTCTCACTGAACCTGGAGCTAAGCTGGTGGCCAGCAAGCTCCAGTAATCCTCCTGTCTCTACTCGCCAGCAGTGCTGGAGTTACAGGCATGCACAAGTCCACACTCATCTTTTCTGTGTGTGCCAGGGGTCTAACTCAGGTCCGCATGCTTGTACAGCAAGCATTCTTACCCACGGAGTCTTCTGCCCACCTCTCCCCCACACCTATCCCGTTACCCCCTGCTTCCCCCCCCCTCCCCCGATCATTGTGAGCAACTAGTCTTCCCCAATTAGTTCCCGTCTCGTCTTTCACCGGTTAAGCCTCGTCAACACTTCTCTCTAGAGCGCATTTGTTATAATTGTCCTAAATCATCTCAAACTTAGAAGAAGAATAACAAGGTTTAGAACAACCGTGGAAGAGCCGTGAGTCTAGGAGTGCTATCAGTTGGACATGGCTGGTTGAAGCACTGGAGGAAATCAGAAATAAACTGAAATCAGTTTATCCGAACAATTGTCTAATATACGGTAATGAGACCCCTAATTAGGAGCGGTGGAGAGGCTGGGTATTCATGAGATGGGAAAAACCATGGAAGTTATCACTGTTTATTCCTCTCTCCATTTGAATAATGTCATCAGGGCCCTTTTATGAACCGATTGTCAATGTGCAAATTACTTAATCTCCCTGCATTCATTTGCTCATCTGTTAAATTGGATGAAGAATGCTTTCTCTCTCCTGGGTTTAAGGATTAAATGAGATGATTCAGGAAAAGAGCTAACCCCAGAATCTAGTGTAGAGAAGACACAAATGAATGTTTGCCATTGTTAAGAACAACAACAAAAACCACTCTGAGGCAAATTAGCAAATCATAATCTCTTTAAGAATTTAAAACAGAGGATATCTACCCTGTAAGTGTGGTTGGTAGAACAATTCCTCTGGATTCATATTACTAGAACACAAAGTCTAGGCAAGAAATAACCAGTTGAAAAAAAACCTATATGCAATGCTAGTCTTAATTGTCAACTTGACACAATCTTTGAGAATGTTTATGAGAGATTATCTAGATTATACTAATTGAGGTGGGAAGGCCTGCCCACTACAGGTGGAACCATTCCCTAAGAAGGGGATCCTGGGTTGTGTAAGAGTAGACAAAACTGAGACAAGCATGCATGAATCTGCTGTTCTTTTCTGACTGAGGACATAAAGTGATCAGTCCCCTCAAGATTCGTTTGCTGTTACTTCCTTCTATGATGGACTATAACCTGGAATTCTGTGGTGGCTTGAATGAGGATGGCCCCCATAGGCTCACAGTTTGAATACTTGGTCCCCAGCTGGTGGAATTGTTTTGGAAGGGCTAGGGGGTGTGGCCTTGTTGGAGGAGGTGTGCCACTGGGGACAGGCTTTAAGGTTTCAAAAGACTTGTGGCATTCCCGGTGTGCTCTCTGCCTCCTGCTCCTGGTTTGAGGTGTGAGCTCTCAGCTCCTCCTGAGACCATGCCTTTCTCCACCATCATGGACTCCAACCCCCAGGGAGTTAGAACTGCAGGCCCAATTAAATGCTTTTTTTAATAAGTTGCCTTGGTTGTGGTATTTTATCACAGCAAAATAAAAGTAACTAGAACAAACTCCAAGCAAAATAAACCTTTCCTCCCTCAGTTGCTTTTGCTTGGGTGTTTTACCAGAGCAACAAGAAACAGGAAACACCACTGACGCCCAGGGGAGCTTTCTGGGTTTCTTTAATGGATCTGTACACAGATCGCAGGGTTCTGCCACACAATATATATATCAAGTCTCCAAAACAGAATTCTTTCTTTTTTTATTCCTGGCCTAATATCTTACCATTTGTAGAAGTCACCATTTTCTCAATGTCCCTATTTTGAACCAGTTGGTCTCACACACTAATGGCAGTCTAGTTGACTGTATTAATGGCCACTTTTTAAACTTTCCAAACTTTAAATACTTTTTATTTGGTTGAATCTTTTTGTGAGCTGAATAAATTGAGCCATTGCATTTTCTAAAGGAATGGCTAAGGTCTAATATTAATTGCATAAATTTGGAGTCAATTTTGTATTATGTATGCTGGAGATTCTCAACCAAGAAATTAAATAGTAATTAGAATTTATCTTCCCACTGCAATCGAATAGTGTTAAGTTCTAAAATGTGTTAAATTGTATCTCACAGGTTTTAATAACGGAAGTTCTCGCACTGTGAAACTATGCTTTACCAGGCATGCTTGGGATGTTATGTGTTGGGCATAGAAACTATGTAGAGATAGTTAGTTATATTAATACAAAGTTCATTTATAACTGATTATTACTCTGGGCAGGTTTTATTTGGAATGGATTGTGCTCTCAGAAGTGGGTGAAAAGTTCTGAGGACAGGGAGCTGGCTTTCAGGAAGTAGGTTAGGGAAACAGTTCTCTGTAATGTGGTGATAAACACAGATAAAGGCTGTTTTCAATTACTTCCCAGATAATATAAGGATGTTCATTCTATGAGTTATTACCAGGACCAGAAGAGCAGGGTTTTTTGTATAAACTACAACTGTACTTATCTCAAACTATTGATTTGTGGGGAACAAACGGTAGAGACAATTTTTAAACTACATGTCTGGTGTATTCAGGAAGCCTGCTGGGGGAGTATCAGTCAGGCTAAAGACACCAAGCCATCCCTCCTAAAACAAATGGGCTTTTCATTAGGAACTGTGCTTGGAAACAAAACATTTTACAAAACAAATTGTGTACAAGAGTGAGGTTGAATTTTATTCCATTTTCTATTAAAGCTGTCCAGTTAAATTATATAGCTGTTATTTTAAATTTCTCTACTTGGTAATTTGGAAGTAAACATGAAGCATCACTAGCCAATAAAAAATAATCAATTTTCATCAAGCAATGAAACTTGATTGAATTGTGAGTTTACAATGGTTAGGTATAAGCTACACAGAGACTACATATTCTGGATATGATGCGAACATTGAATTATTTTGCTTTGTTTAGAATTACAATGTCCTTATGATGTCTGTTTTATTGTATTTTTCCTAACATCACTCTCATAGTCTCATTATTTATTCTAATTTGTAGGAAAGAACTAAAGTTCTGTCATTTATTTAGGGTCACAATTTCAAATTTCTTACTCAGAAGAGCCACTCATATGAATAGCAAAGCTCATGCACCTGGCTCCCATTTTAATCGTCTACTGATGTTCTGCACAGACATGGGGGCACATATCCACTTCTGCATCCACCTTGAATTCCAAATAACTTCTGTGTCTAAAGGTTCACGAGGCCTCGAATGTCCTACTCATCTGATTCAGCTGTACTGATGGGTGGCTGCCAGTTTTGGCTGGTACTTTCATCCAGTTTTTGTCCTTGCCCACCAAATGGGGAGATACACCGGACAAGAAACCACAAACTGAAAAAGATATGTCTGCATCCTTTCTAGAAAACAAAATGAATACATTTTGGATTAAAGTAATTTAGGTTTGAGTCTTAGCTGCCTGTGGCAAAGTTCTAAAATTACCTTAATTGGGTTTCTTAGCTTGGCCTTACTGGCTACGCTCTGTGAGGACTGGGTTAGCTGCTGCCAGGGAGATCCCTGAGGCAGGTGGGCTGCAAGGTTCTCGCCCACTTCCTGTTTTGCGACAGGGGACACCTCACCTTCAGGGATGGGTTAGACAACAGGCTTCATCCTCACAGCTTTTATGCTTATGCGTTCTGATGGTGCTGCTGTGGTTTGGTTCATTGAGATAGGGTCTCACTCTTTAGCCCAGGCTGGCCCCAAACTCATGGCAATCCTCCTGCCTTAGCTTTTCTAAATGAAGACTGTGTTACAAGGTTTAATTAGTCACACATCTTACTCTCTTGGTGATTCATAAAAGATGAAGTATCCTAATACTTTGTTACATCTTAGACTTGATAAAGTGGGGTAGACAGTTCTTTTAAATAGATTTTCCAAATGTCCACGAGGGAGACACATTTTTCTAGGAACAACCCAGTCCACAACTGGCACCAATTTTGCCCATAATTACGAGAAGGAATTTGTCTTGGATTTAAAAACTTCGTGTGTACTTCATATGGCTCCATGCTTTTAGCAAAGCATTCTGTTTGAGTGTGTGTGTGTGTGTGTGTGTGTGTGTGTGTGTGCGCATGTGTGCGTGTTTGTATGTGTTATGTGTGATAGAGTTGGGATACGGGCATGCGTGGGTTTGGGTGCAGAGGCCAGAGAACTTCAGGTGTCTTGTACTACCATTCTTCTCCATGTCCTCACTCAACCTGGAGCTTGGCTAGTGGCCAGCAAGCCTTTTCCCTCCTCTGTGCCACGGGAGGCCATGCCTGGCTCCTTCTGTGGGTGCGAGCAGCAAGGGCTCTCACAGGCTAAGTCATCCCGCCAGCCTGCTCCGGGTGGCCCAAACCCTTTCTCCTTAATGCTTTGCCGGGGCATTTTGTCACACAGGAAAAGAAACTAAGAAGTGGCAAATTGCTGAGACGACCTTACATGGGGGGAAGGGGAGGGTACCCTCAGCCCCTGAGTAGATCCTGTGTGATCCCAGGAGTCCTTAAAAGCAGAGATCAGGGCAGCCAGGTTGGGGCAAGAGGGGAGGTCAGAGGAACTGAGCTGCCATGACTGGTTTTGAAGCTGAGAAGGCGGAGAGACAGGGCACGTGGACAGAGTGGAACTTGGGGTGACCTCTGGCTGACAAGGAGAAGTTAACAGGCCTCTGTCCTACAGTGCCTGCAATGATTTCTTCCTGCAAAGGGGAAGAGTCTGGAAGACCCCACGTCTCCAAAGGGAACGTGGGCAGCTAACGCCTTGGTTTGGGCCTCATTAGATTCGAATGTCGCCTGGTTGAGCCCTCTGGGTTTCTGATCCACAGAACTAGACCTTGTCTTCGGTAGTTACGTGTGGTAGTTTGGAACGACAGCAACAGAAAGGGACCACACTGTGCACCCCTCCCTCCATTTGGCCAACACTGACCTCAGCCAGGAACTTCCAGGAGCTGGAGATGAATGTGAAAACAGACAGATGTTTCTGCCTCCACTGGGGTTCACAGTCAGAAGTAATAGCAGGTGGCCCACATACCTGGTTTCTGGTTTATTATTATTTGAGTTCATGGGCCTATTAGATTACAGCGGGGTTACCTAATTAGGTCATTAGATTGGAGTAAGACTCTAAGGACTAGGTGTGCCCTGGGCACCACTTTCTTCCTGACCACACACTACATAGTGGGTGAGCTCTCATTCAGTTGAGTGGTAGCTTTGGGACTAATGGCCTCAAACACTCTTTGGCTGGATTTATAAATACATCATAAATATGGAAATTCAGTTTGGGTCAATGATTTGGCGAATATTATATATAGTGGATCCTTATTAATAAGAATTCCTCCTTAGCACTAGATGGAGATGGTCCATAGAGGGAGGCTTGTCTGTGGATTCTCCCATCATGCACCGTAGTAGCACTGGTGAAGGGGTTCCCTTTCTTCTGATCGAGGTCACTGGAAACACCACTGCATTTCTTCACAATTACACTTGCTATGGAAAAGCATGGAGGAGAAGCAGCACTCGGCCTCCCCAAAAGTCTCTCATCAAATACGGGTTTTACTCTCCCACACTGGCATCCTGACTGCAGGGTGATGTTCCTGGAAGGTGGGGACTAGAGAGCATGAGCATGAGGCCTGTGGGGTGGTGCTCCTGTGGGTGAGGCGGACACCCTCGGCTAGGCCCACCTTCTGGCTGTGGGTATCCACGTGGTTGCGGGGACAGCAGGCTGGCTGTGGGGAGTCTCTGATGGATGTGGCAAGTGGCTAATCACTGTGGACCAGCACAGGTTCTCTGTCTGGGGAGCCCTAGGAAGCTTTGCTCTGTTGGCTCCTAATGAGCACTCAACAAAACGGGCGTGTGTATATCCATGAGCGTTTGTATGTTCAATGTATCAGATGATCATGTACTATGTGGTCCTTCCTTCCATGCCTCCCTCACAAGCCTTTGGGGAAAAGAATCACATGACACTAATGTCACTGGGGCCGGGTGAGTATAGCGAGACCAACCTCTAGGCAAGAACCAGCTACATGGCTATAGAGGCCCAAGAGGAGTGGGGTTTCCAGCCTGACGTCGCAATCTGCTCTCGTCCCACTGTTTCTCAGTGTCCTACAGAATCCTTTCAGAAGTTTTAGATGGTCATCACAAAACAGAAACTATTACATTACTATAGGTGAAGGGGCAGGAATCAGAGTACTCTAAAGAAACACAGACATACCTCCCCCACTCCAGCTACCAGACTGTGGAAACAATGGTCTCCAAGAAACTGGAATCTCCCCACGGCCCTCATGTTGGGAAAAGGAAAAGGTCGAATCCTGGCGCAGCCAGAGGCGGGACTTGTCTCCCAGAAGATATTTCACACAGTCTGGACATTGTGTCTGACCACCATGTTGGAGATATTGGGGCTGAGACAATGCTGATGGGCAGGGCTACACCTTGACCAGGATGACTGCTTCTGTATGTACGCACACCTCTTTCTCTATATTTAAACCTAACTTCATGTCAGGGCCCTGAAGATGGACTAGTGTGGGGTGGGGGTGTGTCATTGGACCGCTTCATGCTTCCTTCATTTTTCCAATGGGATTACATTAAACAAAGCTCTTTCTGCTTTTTATTACTACTATGAGAATGCGTGTGTATGCATGAGTCTCTCTCTCTCTCTCTCTCTCTCTCTCTCTCTCTCTCTCTCTCTCTCTCT
>CABHPQ010138195.1:21971-32003 GCA_902168405.1 Peromyscus aztecus
TCTCTCTCTCTCTCTCTCTCTCTCTCTCTCTCTCTCTCTCTCTCTCTGTGTTGCATGCAGGAGCTCATGTGCATGTGTCTATTTGTGCATGTGGAAGCCAGAGGCCAATCACGGATGTCTTTGTCAGTCACTGTCCACTTTATGCTTGAGAACCTGGAGCTTGTCTATTAGGAGAGGTTGCCTGGCCCATGAGCTCCAGGGATCTGTTTGTCCAGCTCCACTTCCCCGAGGCTGGGATTAGACATATGATGCTATGCTTGGCTTTGATGTGGGTGCAGGGGATCTGAACTCAGTCTTTACACAGGCACTCTGCTGACAGAGCCAACTCTGGGATGTGGGGCTGAGCCTAGCCTCCTGGGGCTCCAGTTCCCAGGCTCTGGCCCTAACAACTCGCTGAACCTATCTGATCCTTTTTGAATATCATTAGTCTACATCCATCAAGAAACTTAGAAAAGACAACATAGTTTCAGTGTTCCTAAACAGAATGGCATCTAAGCCATTTGGTGAGGTGGTTATGTGTTACGTTTATAATATACAAAGACACACAAAAAAAAATACAGCATTGAAGTATTTCTGTTAGGACAACTACAAAATCTCCTTAATCCTTTGTGTATATAAATAAACACGCAACTTGCCTTCAGGTCAAAACGAAGCTTAAAATAGAGAATCACTGAGCAATAATGACCCAATTATATCCTTGTTTTCTAAAAAAAAATTAATATTGTAGCATTAAATAGCTTCTCAGTTTGTGATAAAGATAAAGACTCAAGAAATGAATTTTAAGATAAGTTGTAGGGGCAGAAGAGGTACTATTGGAATTAGTTTGCAAGAATTTAAGTGAAAGGTCACTGAGTAAGAGAGATTGTTTTTCGTTGTATGGCTACCTCAATGTGGATATAAATAGGTTCACAAAGAGCTGATAGGAACGTAATGTTTTTAAGAAGGGGAAAAAAAGAAATTGACCTTGGAGGGCTGGGGCTGGAGCCTGGTTACTGTGACACCCACCATGACTTTCTCCTTTGTTATTTGTGCATTAATTCAAGATGTCCAGGGGACTATAACTCAGGAAGCAGGCAAGGAAGGAAATCTCTCTCTATTTCCTGCTCCTTTTATGGAAAGTTCCTATTCTGTTTTCAATTCCACCTTCACTGATGGTTAAGCTTATGATGAGCTAATTCTATTCCATTCTGGCAAAGTGAAAAAATACGGAATTTTTAAAGGAAGACAATAAAAACGGGAAGCTGATTTCAGCCTAAATGCAAAATCCTTCAGACAGGAACTTGCTCAGCTGAAAACAAACCAAAATAGGAAGTGTGGCAGGGGGCAGGGATGGGGCTGGACCTTCAGGGCCAAGCCAAGCCTGGGAGGGGCTCTACTCCTACCACGAGGTCAGGGAGCAGGGATCCAGGGTGCCACACCCACAGCCCTGCTGAGGGTGGCATCTCTGGGCTCTGCTCTGAATCCCACCTGGCACTAGATCCCTCTCCAGCATCTTGACAACGGAAATTCCTCAGGAGAAAGAGCACTGGAGTTCTGGGCGAGCAGTAATGAAGGCTCCCCCGGCCCTTGTGGGATCAACGGTGCATGGGTCTAAGAGGAAGCTTAATTTTCATGTGTTAGGGATTTTTGTCTGTGCAAGGACTTCCTAGAAGGGCCTGCAGGCCACAGGAAACCTGACAGGCTAAGGTGAAGGCAGGATATGAAGGGGATGAGAGACTATTGAGGGAGAGCCACAGACCTACAGGCTCTGCTGCAGCCGGGGTGTGTGTGTTACTTAAGGGCCCTCAAGCCAGCTGCACCCATAGCGGGAACTAAACACTCGCCAGACTTTTGGAGGGGGGCCTCCTTCTCCCCTGCCTCCCAACTGTGACAGCATCCTAGAACAGAGCTCATAGACAAGGTTGTGGGGTGAGTAGGGAGGGGTGAATAGGTCATCGTAAAGACCAAGAAACAGAGGTGAAGCTCACCACACCCCACTTCTCAGGCAAGCTTTCAGAGAGAAGCCAGCCCAAGTTGAGGCAGGGACGAGGACTTAAGAGTGAGCCAAGTCAAGGTTTGCAAGACTTGAACTTGTCTGATTCAAAGTCCCCACAGATCTTAGAAGGAAAACATTCCAGGCCCAACTGCAGACCTCCCAGTGGCTGGGGATGATCCCTGGGCTGAACAGTATTTACATTCTGTCCCCTTACCCCAGACTTGCCTTAGTGATACCATGAGTAGTGATGGTTCAACGTAACAAACACTTGGCGACATTTTTATTTTCTCTGCCATGTCCACAAAGACCTTTAAAATGTCTTTGCTGCAGCTCAGAAAAGATTTGCATATTAAGGAAAACGAGGAACAGGCTTTCATTATCAGCAATTCTAGAATAGGGGACACTTTAGGTGACTTCAGAAGTACAAGTTATAAACTGAGTGAAATGTTTCCCTCAGTTAAAAGCTTTGGGACCCGGTTTGCTTTCTTGGCCTTGTTAAATACGACTTTCTGCGGCACCCACAGAGGATAGCATGTACAGCCTCATCCGGGGCCTGTTTCAGTCTTCAAACACACTAAAGCTTCCTACACAGATCTCTGTAGACATGCCCTAAAGGTCTTAGCTGAACTGTTGGAAACTGGTGCAGAATGTGCTCCCAGTGAGCAGGGGACATGGCACGGGTCAAGGCCTGGGCATCGAGTGTAATCAAGGAATTCTGTTGGTTGACCTTGGCTGGGTGGCTTGAAGGAGGAGGAGGAGGAGGAAGTATATTTCAAACATGGCTTTGTACTTTTAGGAAGGAAGAAGGTTTTGACTCTCCCCTCCTACCTGGGCTTTGGTGAGGAGACAGCCCCAAGAAACAGGACCTAAGGCTGGGGTATAGATCAGTTGGTAGAGGGGTTTTGTAGTATACACAAGGCCCTGGGTTTGATCCCCAGTACAGCATAAACTGGGCATAGTGGCTCATCCCAGGAAACCCAGCACTAAAGTAGGTAGAAATTTAAGGTCATCCTTGGATATGTGGGAAATCTGAGGATAGCCTGGGCTACACACACACACACACACACACACACACACACACACACACACACACGCACACAAAATGTAAAAAAAAAATAGGACCTCTACTCAGAGTGTGACTTAGCTCAGAGAACAATTCACCCCACCAGTCTGAGAGGGACCAGGGAGGGGACAGAGGGCACATGATGCTTTCTTTTGGATCTAGGGGAAAAATAGGCCTGTATCACAAAGGCCTGGAGACTGCACTGTGGCAAGGTCATTCATGTCTAGCAAGCACTGTGCCGAAGTCCAGAGGCCATCCTGAGGACACAGTGGTGGAGCCTGGCTCCGTCCTGCCAGGCCATTTGAGCCCCTCCCCCAGAGGTGGCCTCTCACTGCTGCTGCAGAACAGTAAGTGAGATTCTCCTGCCGGAGCTGTTCTAGGTGAGCCAAAGTGGCCTCGAGTCTGAGAAAATCCAGGCGTGCTTGGGCCACAGATCCAAGTGCAGTTTGATATTCCTGTGGGTCTGGCTTTGTGACAGCAGCTAGTGTTCGTGAGTGGTCTTTCTGTAAGGACCACGCCCCACCCTCCCACTCTGGCCCTGCATTCTACAAGTTGGAGAACTCCCACCTAATGATTACATTGTTAACTACTAAACACTCTCTTTAGTGTGCTAGAACCCAGAATCTCTGGTAGCCTTCACATAACAGCAGAGTATTTATCAGTCTCATCTATTAGTCCTGTATATCCACTATCACGCACACAGACTGCTATCAAGTTTAACTTACTGAAAAGCAATCTCCCCTCCCTCTCTCTCTCTCCCTTGAATAAACAGATTCGTCACCATCACCGCTTATTTCTAGAACATTAGCTATGGTGTGATGAGGAGCCTGGACCTGGGTCCAAAGGCAGTGGTGAGATGAGAATGATACAGTCACGACAGACAGGATGAGGAGCGACATGGGGAAAGACTTACAGGGAGAAGCTGCAACTACAGAAGCCATGTGTAACCTCAAAGCCATGCATTCTTCAGTAAGATGCTGGGGTTCCCATAGTCCATCAGGACAAGCAATTCCTGGTAACACTGCTCTGGCCTATGGTTAAATACTTCAGCCTTCTGACGTGAATTGAGGAGTCTAAGGAAGAAGCTAAACCTGCCGTTAGGGTGGGAAGAGAGAACACGAAAGCTTGTCCGTGCTGGCTTGTTTGCATAACTGGGATTATTAGCATCAACAAAAGACATTCGAGATCATATTTCTGCTCTTGGCATATAGTAAACATAATACTTCTTGAATTTATTTTGCATCGAATCACCTTACGAAATACATTCATTCTAATGGATTATACATAATACCCTTGGAGGGACCATATAAAACCATATGTCTATAGTTTTTCCTCACAACCCTCTGAGGCAGGCGGTTAGGCAGAGACCTAACATTTACCAAATCCTCGGCCATGTGCAAATCAGCACTCATCACAATGCACGCTTAATTCCAGCCAGAAGACACGTGTACCAAATGGCTTCCTGAGAGTTCTCTGAGGATTTGAAAACGTCTTTAATTCCTCCAACAGCCTGCTGTCTAAATGAAGGAGACTGAGGCACAGAGTAGCTGTGTGACTGTCCATTTTTTTCTTTTGCATTTGATAAGCAGGTTTAAAACACACAGACTCTTTGAATGCCAGAGCCTTCATCCCTCAGAACTGCATGTGGGTACCACCCACGGTGTCCTGTACCTTGTTTCGCCACATCTTATTTGGTCTGCCCAGAGGAGATGAACTCTCTTTACTGGTCCACCTCGTTTAGGCAGTGAGCTGCTTGGGCCTCTTGCCCAGCTGGTTTGGGAAAAGGCTCCTGCAGGCAATGCAGTCCTCCATTCCAATGGTCCCTGGCAGGCTGGGGCAGCAGTGCCCTGGACATCCCCCGGGGAAGCTTGTTGTCCTCACCAGTCAGATTGCAGCATCTCAGGAGAATGAAGAAACCAACAAACCTCCATTCTCCCTGCTCAAAATGAAGTCTTGTGTCTGACCGAACAAAACGTCCCCTTGGAAAAGTTACAGGGTGCTGTCACTGAAAAGAATTCTCACTAAAGAAGCCATTTTCAGCAGTTAGGTCACTGTGGCAGACAGGAACACATCAACCCTTAGTTTGCTTGTCAAAGATGAGATTTTGCTGGGGGTGGTGGACAGACAGGCTTGTAACCCTAACCCTCAGAAGCCAAGGCAGAAGATTCCACACTGGACTATAGGCGATCACCTGTCTCAGAACAAAAGAAAAACAGGTGGAATTTGATCTCCTCCACCATAGGGTGGAGGTATTCAGTCTGCAGTGGACAGTCCTTCCAGCCATAAGCTGTCAGCTGGCCATACCTGATTGGTCACAGAATGCAAACGTTTTGCCTCTGTGAAGCTAACACACAGTTCAGAACACTACTGAGACACTCAGACCAAAGGGCCTCATACATATCTTCCAGGGTTTTGTTGTTGTTGTTGTTGTTTATTTGTTTTGTTTTTCGACCCTAGGAGTCTCTTTAGACCAATGTTTTAATCTATATGGGGTAAATACTTAGAGAGACTAGATACATATGTGATAATCCCAATCTAACATTCAGAAATGGTAGGAGGCGGCAGTTCTAATAACTTCCCATGTGAACTCGGAACAATTCAATACTTGCAAATTTAATAAACATAGAGACTTCCACAGAACTTTGAAGCAAATTATCAAAATGTAAACTATAGACTAAAAAAATGGACCAACATTCCACAGGGAATAAACCTTAATTCCAAACTAAACTCAAATTTCCTACAGAGAAATAATCATCATACAAGAAAAATTATGCTTCTTAGTTTTGGGTAAAAAACTAGTATCCAAAAGTTCACCAGCATTTTAAAGGACCACAGAATAGCCACACACAACTCACAGAAGTATCTAGAAGGCCCGGGATCAGGTGGCGTGAGAATACTCAGGCTCTCATGAAAAGTTGTTTTTTGTTTCAATGTTTTTTTCAGAAGCCACTTAAATTTCAAGGCCAAAGACCTAGTACAAACATTCTAAAATTTTGCAAATATAATATATTCTTATTACTTATATAGATTGACATGTCTAATTTGAATTACCAAAATTTAAAAAGATATTATGCATATTTATTGTCACTGGGGATGGGGCATACGCCACAATGGAGATCAAAGGAGAATTTCAAGAGTCTGTTCTCTCTTTTCGCTGTATGGATCCCTGGGATCGAACTCCAGTCCTCAGGCGAAGCAGTGGGTGGCTGTATCTGCTGAGCCTCCCAGTGGGCCCTTGAATAACAAGCTTTTTCTCTTTTAATGGACTTTTATCAGCCTGACTGGTGCATGTTCAAGATTTGTCCTAAATATTTTAGCATCTGATTTCCACAAACATGGGTCAGGATGTTTGGTTATCACATCTATTGCATGGCACGTGGTACCGTCAGGAGCAAGCTCATCCAGGACTTTTGTTGCCCTTAGGAACCGAGGATGCAACACGTAGAGACAGTCTCTCGGAGGCCCTGATCTGCTGTCAGAGCCTACAGTTTGGAGTTTACAGTTCAGCTATGAATGTGTTCATGCCATTTAATGACTCATGCTCTTCTACATCACATCATTCATTTTGTGGCTTCATCGGGTAAAGCTATAAACTGAACATTCTTACTGTCTTAATTTTCTGTAACCTTTAATAGCATTTATAAAAGATCGTAGGAGAGATGAAACTGCTTTTGGCTGTATGACAAATGCATTTTATGAATAGTTTATAGAAATTGTTATTTTTCTCATCCCAATGTAGTTCCTGGAAAATCAACACAGTTTAGACATCTCAAACTCATTGTTTAAATACGGAGAAGTGAGCTTCAGTAAGTGGCAAAGCTACCCTGAACATGCCCAATCCTGTCTGATCACTAATGTAAACATGGTTGGGCCTGGTGAGTGCCTGAGTTGGAGAAATGATGCCTAAGCACAGCCACCCTTTTGGATCTTCCATGGAAGACCCTGATCTAGACTTTCTTCCTGAGTCTGACATGGGCTTATCTTTTTAAAGATGGTATTACCCCAAACACCAGTCACACATTTGAGCTTAAACATTTTGCAAGGGAAGGGTGGATTTGAAAACAATTTATCCTTTAATTTACACATATGTATGTATGTACTACTAGCATGTAGTCATCAGAAATAAGATGGGCCTTGACATGGCTGGTGAGACCAGGAGCCTGCATCTTACTCACGGAGTATGGAAGGGTCACACTGGCAGTAACCCAATGGGGACAGTGTTACAGGGTCCACAGAGAGCTTTCACCACATAGATGGGCTGCTAGATGATAGCTCACAAAGCATTGCTACATTTTCTGTAAGATCATACTACAAATTTGTATAGTAATGGCTGTTTTACTTCACCATGGGGCTAGGAACTCATTGTCTCTAACGATCACACCAGCCCTTATAAAAAACTGCTATTATGGTTTAGATATGAAGTGTCTCCCAAAGGTGTGTGTATTGAAAGGTTGTTCCCTAGGTGGTGGGTTACCTCAGGGAGCTCTGGAAATTTCAGCAGATGAGGCCTAGCTAAAGTAAGTAGCTCCCTGGGAGCTTGTCTTTGGTGGTTGGATGTTTCTACCACCCCCTTCCTGTCTCCTACTAGGTGAGTATCCTCTTCCAGAGCAGGAAGGAAGTTAAAAGGCCGGCTAAGATTTAACACCTTAGCAGGGCAGACGTGGTGCAAATCGATGCTCTCGGTTGCACCATTTTCTCCCTGGGCTGCATTCTGAAGGACAGGTCCCCCGAACCTGGAAGCCTGGTTTCCTTGTTGTGGGCAACTGCTAACAGGTTTGCCCGGCTCCCTGCCTGCTCGCCCCCCACTGCTTGTTTCAGAAGGAGTTATTTCACATTAAAACAGGAAAGGCGTTGTGAAAGATCGGACGGGAGAACTGAACTGGAGGGTGTGCTTCAAGGGGGCAGACATGAGAGCAGGGCCGCTACACTTGAAAGGACGTATTCGCCCGTTCTTTCTATCATTTATATCTGGTCCCATTTTAAAAGGATTTTGTGGTAGGACTTGAAAGAAATATATTTGAAGCTAAGTTTAAAAAGACATCAATTTGCATAAAAGACAAGCATGGAGTAGCAGAGGTAGAGACACGTGAAATTATCATCAAATGCTTTGGAGTCTATAAGATGTTTCTCCCTGACATTATTACTGAGAGTCTCTGAAATAATTTTAATGATAAATAATGACAAGTTGTGAGAGATGTCTGCTTAAATAACATAAGAATCATGGCTCTGTGGATATGGGTACAACATCTACAATCACGAAGTGGATTTTTAATGAAAACTAATGTTAAGAAAACCATTTTCCTGGTGAAATACTAATACAGCTGGGAGTCCTGGAGTGAGCTCCTCATAGACCTGGATCTGGGTTACGGAGACCCTTCTAGGACTACAGAGCCCCTTTACAGAAGAGCACTCCATTCTTAGGGTATAATGACCCAATTTTATTGTAGGCCCCTCAGAACATCCTGTGCCTCACCCCGGCATTGTGGTGACAGGCTTTGAAGAAGAGGAGAAAATGAAGCAGGAGATAATATTCTCCCTCTTAAATGTCAGAAAAACGTTTGACAGAAAAGCAATTTGAACATGGAATTTCTGATGTGTGCATTGGGAAATATTCCGGAATTGCTAGTTGTGCTTGAAACCGATGGTGGCTTAGATCAACTATGAATGTCCCATAGTGAACTCTCAATGGATATTCCTACAGACAAGCAACCTCTCCCTTTATTAGGCAGATGGGCATTTGCTAGCTACAGATGTGAAGAGAAGCTGTACCTATGAAACAGCAGGGGATGAGCAGCTTTGCTTTACAGCCCAGAACCCCAGGAGGACTGTCGTGGTGGCTGAATCAGTCATGCCTCTCAAGTTTGGTACCCAAGAACTGGGTTTCCTCTTGGGCTTCACCAATGCCCTTCATTTTCACACAAGGATACAAAATGTTGCTTAGATTTAAGTTGTAGATTTTTATCGTATGACGAGAGCATATCACATTGTGGATGCATCTATTCCTCCATGCTTAAGCAAGACAGAAGAAATGTGGGCAGGCCCAATCTCCATGCATCAAATTCAGATACAAATGCTTATAAGGGAGACAAGCTACAGGGAGGCAAGCTTCATAATAAAACGATGGGCGTACTAACAGTGAGCATTTTGTAGACTTGTGTGAGGAGTACTGAGAAAAGATTTGTGAGACCCAGGCTTCAAAATATTAACCTAGATTTTTTTGAACAGCTACTCTGTATCCCCCAACAGATCTCTACTTCTGGTCCTAGCTCCTTCAAGTTGAGCTAGGATCGAAATACAAGAATACAAGGAAGCTTGCAGTTTCCTTTTGAGCCATAATTGAATGACATGTATGTAGAGTCTTTCTATAAATACACAGATATTTGATGCTGCCATATGGTAAAAATATTAATTAGGAATAAATTATGTTTGTAAGTATTTTTTATAACATAGGAATGCTATTACCAAAACGATTGCTTGAACAATATGAAACTAAATTACTGAAATACAGTTTTTAATTTCCTCTTGCTTAAGTGTCAATGCGGCCTTCTCCTCTTCAGATGGCTTGAGATGGACCACAAACATAGAATTGGGTCGTATGACCCAAAGACAGCTAAAGAGCTCCTGAGAACTCTACAGTGCCCTGAGTAGTGAATGCATGATACAGATTCAACAGCAATCAGTGATTCAACGAAGGCAACTCTAAATACCAGGCTTGTCTGTGGCCGGGGCTGCCACACACTTGGCGCTTTGTTTGATATTGTTTTCCTGTATGTACAATGAACAGACCGTGTTGCAAAATTTTCATGCTGTGTTCCGCTAAATTACCAACTTATTTACATGGCTGTCAGGAACTAACTTCAAATGTTGACTCCTTCCACGCATGTGAGAAGTACGGAACTTCAAAGTTAGCAACAAAAGAAAATGAAATTCATGTACTTTCAGGGAAATCAGGACTGCCAGGGAGCAAACCCACAGCCGTGGCCTGCCAATGATC
>CABHPQ010138196.1:1217-22039 GCA_902168405.1 Peromyscus aztecus
AAAAGGTCTGGTCTATGGGTGAGAGGGTGCATACTTTTAATTCCAGCGCTCCAGGGGCAAAAGTAGTAGGATCTCTGTGAGTTGGATGCTAGCCTGGTCTACATAGTGAGCTCCAGGCCCGCCTGGTCTACATAGTGAGATCCTGTTTCCAAAAGCAAAAAGACAAGAAAGAAATGCATGGTTTTATCACTGCTTGAGAGGACAAATTTCTTCTAAAACCTCACAAGATAGTTGCACTCTACTAAAGTGAGAGTAGTGTGAAGTTAACTTAGTTTAAATTACTTTCAAATACAACTTGTACCAAGAGGCCAAAGCTCAATCTTGGGAGGCCTTTATTTGACAATTTCTGTACTTGTCAAAAATAATGGCCAGAGGCAGTTGGATCTGCATAGCAAGTTCCATAGAGCTACATAGAGAGTTGCAGACCTCGAGGGAGGAAGGGGAAGGAATGGAACAGAAGGTAATATCGGTATTAAGTAAATTCAAATACTCATTGATACTGGTTTGTAAATGAATTTTATCCTTCCACGTCTGCCTTCTGTCCATAGTAGACCGCTTCCTCGGGACAAGTCTTTCCAGGTGTCCTCCTGCTACTGCAGGTGCAGCCCCAGGAAGTCTCCCATCACTCTGCAGATCTGAATCGTTGCATTTGCTGTCTTGTTTTATGGTTGTTTGCTTGTGTGTGTCCCACTTCTCCACCCCTTCTTCCTACACTGTAAGTTTAGTGAAAGTAACTGTCTTAATGCTTTTTTTCAGTGCTTTACCCTGGGCCTAACATAGTATTGAGTAAATATCTATTGGTAAACTGGTGAATTAAGGAATCAGAATGCAGCTGGGCGGTGGTGGCACACACCTTTATTCCCAGCACTTGGGAGGCAGAGGCAGGCAGATCTCTGTGAGTTCGAGGCCAGCCTGGTCTACAGAGCGACTTCCAGGACAGGCTCCAAAGCTACACAGAGAAACCCTGTCTCGAAAAAACCAAAAAAAAAAAAAAAGGAATCAGAATGCTGATTAGACAGTGAGTGAGTTTCTTTAGTCGCTCTGTAGCATGCCTGAGGTTTTCTCTGAATGGAATCCTGAGAACTGGTCTTAAGACAGAGCTCTTTGGCTGATATAGCTACGCTCAGCTTTTGGAGCTAGTGTCACTACCATAGGGCAGCACCCATCCCATGCTCTGGAACGCTGTGCCCTTGACTGCAGCCGTGGAAGAGACAGTCCCTTGCTGCTGACTGTACAAACTGAGTTCTTTCAGAGATTTTACTCAATTGAAGCTGAGATCTTGATTTACATTGCAGAAAAAGAATTTCAGGATAAGACAGTATGAAGACAGGTTAGGTTTTTTTTTTTTTTTTTATTTTTTTATTTTTTATTTTTTTGGTTTTTCAAGACAGGGTTTCTCTGTGTAGCTTTGCACCTTTTCCCGGATCTCGCTCTGTAGACCAGGCTGGCCTCGAACTCACAAAGATCCGCCTGGCTCTGCCTCCTGAGTGCTGGGATTAAAGACGTGCACCACCACCGTCCGCAGGTTAGAGTTTATTAAGAAAAGGTTTTCATATAGATTTAAAGGTGTAACAGAAAACTTATTTCTCCCCACAAAGGTAATAATAGGAAGTTATATATCAAATATATATATCAAATATGAATGACTATGGCCTGGGTAGATGGATTCAGTGCTTTCCCTGAATAATATATTCTAATGTAGAAGCAGTTACATGAGCTTTTAGTCACAGAACAAAAAGTCATAAATAGCTGGTGGCACTATCTGAGAAGGTTATGGGATCTTTAGGAGGTGGTGCTTTGTTGGAAGAAGTACATCACGAGCAGCAGCCATGAAGTTTTATAGTCCACCCCACTTCCGGTTTCTGATTCCTCCTGCCACCATGCCTTCCCTTCCCTTCCTGGTGCCATGTCTAACCAGCTGATGGACCAGACCTCTCCTGGAACTAAGCCAAAACAAACTTTCTCCTTTATGTTGCTTTTATCAGTGAGTTTCATCCCAGCAACAGAAAAATAACTAAGACACCTCACACATGTAGTTTATACATATTTGATTAGGTTAATACTTAAGCACTTCACTTTGAGGATAGTAACATAATGGTAATATCTCAAACTTAAAATCTGTTTGGTTCTTCTGTTTGCTTGTTAATCTGTTAGGCAATTAATGGATGCTTGGAAGTTGGCGTGCATATTCAGAAATGTTTTGCCACCTGAAGCCTTTGAAGAGGTAAGCTCTCTGGCCCCCTCTTTGTTTGTTTAGGGGAAGATCTGTTATGTATTGAGCTAATTTCAACTTGTTTTTAGATCCCAAAACTGTTTCATTTTATGGTTTTAGGCAGAAACAACAACAACAAAAAAGAAAAAGAGAAAATTCATATGAGCAGCCAAATTGTCTAAGGCTCCATTCAAAGCAGGAGATAACAGATCCTAACAGAATAGTTCTATATGAAAGATTAAGAGGAAAAAGCAGATTAAACCACCCCTGGCACAGTATTATATTCCCTAACTATAGAGCACATAGTTTGATGTTTTAGAGTTTAAAAGAGAATGACTATAAGAATACAAATTCCTCCTGGTGTATAGTAGATATGCAGCAATTATATAAATAAGTACAACTTGGATAGGTGGAAGTGTGGGGGCTTAGAAATGAGGTAAAAAGAGAAGAATAAGGAGTACCATTGAGGCTTGGCTGAGGGTTCTATGGAAGACTTTAGACAAAGTCTCATAGCCCAGGCTAGCCTCAAATTTATTATGTAGCCATGGCTAATTCTTGATTTCCTGATCCTCCCTTTTCCATCCCACTGGAATTACAGACTTCTGCTACCACACTCAACTTAGTTTCTATAAGGAGTATTTGAGAGTGAGTTGTAAGGATTGATTAAGAAATAATTACTGATGCTTTTAAATATAAGACTCAGAAATTAATCTTACCATGTAGAAAGCTATCATGTGGAAGCTATCAAAAGTGTTTGTGTAAGGAGTACAGTGGCATGCAGCATGGTTTGGGAAAAGTTGACTAGTGAGGAGGCTGTGCAGGCTGCCTCAGTGATGGCTGTCTGCTAGCAGAGAAAGTCTGGAATCTATCATTTTAACAGTACAAAACATTTCCAAAGACTCACCTTACCTGGTAGGTTGCAAAGTGTGGCCAATTGTTATTATTATTATTATTATTATTATTTTAGAATAATTAGAATGGAAAATGTAAATTGCAATATTCAAAAATAGGCACTGTGGAATTGCTTCCCAAGAATTATAAATCATTTCCTTTGAGCTCGAAAATGTATTATTTTCATTGAGTAAAATAAAAAGTGCTTTAAGAACATTCTTGACAGTTTGGGACACAATTTAAGAATGAGAATGTCAAGTTGTCTGATTAGAATGTGTTTCCACTCTGGTAATGAGGAAACAAAACTAAAGGACATCTTCCTCTCTGTACTGAGATCCTCAGGATATTCTCCATTACACAAGAATAAACACTTTGGTGTAAATTAAGGAAAACAAAACAGAACTTCAAGGAGAAAAATGTCATCTGCAGTGAAGCCAGCTCCACGAAGGGGAAATTATCACTTACTGCTGCTCATTCTGCATTAGAGGAACTTACAACCACTATTTAGAAACCAGACAAACTGCAGCAAATCAGTTTCTATATTGTTGCTGTGGGTTTTCTCTGCTTGGTACTTCTAGGTTGGTTGTCAGCTGCATGGTAGATGCATGCTTGTCCCAGAGAATAATCCCTGTGTCTGACAGGTTCTACCTGAAGAAGATCCTCCCTCATTGGCTTCACTACTCTCGAGCTCTATCAGGAGCAGAAGCCATCAATGCCTTGAGGCCTTTCTACTTTGCAGTTCATCCCGATTTCTTTGGACAGCACCCCAGGGAAAGGGTAAACACTTATTTTTTAACTTGATGTCTATATGTCTAGTTGATTTACCTTTGAGCCAATATAATGCAGAAAGTTCTGTAAGTTTGAATTATTCTATCATGGTAATGCTTGACATAGCAGCAATACTAACTTGAAAAATAATAAAGTTTCAAATTAATAAATTTAGTAAATATTTGTAATGTTAGAAATTGAAACCATTGTTTATTCAAAGCTGTAATTATATAAACAATAAAGTTGCCACATAAATTCAAGAGTATCCTAACCATGTTTTTTGTACTAGTTTTTGGAGTAAAATGGAAGGCTTGAAAGAAAAAGGAGTCTTTCTTCTAAGGGCGCCCTAGGCAGGTGTTGTTCAGTGCCTGGAGACATCCCTGCATGCTATGTGCTGCCTGCTTTGTGCTCAGGGAGTACAAACTGACAGAAGTCCTGGAGCAAACTCAGAACCATCAGTATTTTTTAACGTTAGATAATATTACAGAGCTAAGAGCATTAGAGTTATCTCATTGGTCCCTTGGTTTTCATTAACATTGGTCCCTGATTTAACCTGAAATAATAAACCCTGGGCACCAGGCTCAAGTGAACATCCCTGCTTGGTAGCACACCTTGAACATTGCTGCACATCACTACTGGGAATAAAGGTCTGGCTGTGAATCTGAACTGTGGAGCAACCAAGAGCATGCCCTCTGCTCTGTGTACCTGTCCACTGCCAGCCCTTCTACTTTAGTAAACCTTGCCTGAGCATAACAGCCTTTCTGAGTTCTATGAATCCTAGCAGGCCACTGAACCTGTGTAGTTTTGGGGACTCTTACTCACCCAGTGTTCTAAGTCTGACCATTCGTGTTTTCACATACTCTTTCAGCTGGTGTGCTCTGAGCACGTACTCTTTGCCAAGGCTTTGTGCTCACCGCTCTCTCAGCTCGGACTGTCCTTGTAGATATCCCAGAGATGGCTTACCTCTGCCTTCCAGTGAGCCTCTCCCGGCTTCCTTCCTTTCCACTGTTCCCCCTTCGGACCTACCAGTCTTCTCTGCTTCTGCTCTCCCTCCCATGTGCCCTATCTTACTTATTAGGGTTCTTGTTTGTCTCCTGCCATCAGTGAAATGCAGGCTCCATGAAGGCTTCTAACTCAGCCTAGGTTCTTCCCTGGCTCACCAAAAACTTGCCCCTCTGCTGAGGACAGACTCAAACTGCAAATGCTTGTAGCATCCTACTCCAAATGCAGGATTTCACACTGGCACCCACTGGTGTGGTTTTTCCTTTTAATACTTAGATTACAAAATTCACAGCTAAATACAAAGTTCACTTGAAAATCTCATTGTGGTCCCTATTTCCATTACCCTATTCCTATTCACTTCCTATAGATCTTTTGTTTATTGACTTCTGAGTTACCCTTCAAAGTAACTTTGAAGATTTCGATTTTATTTTGCGTAGAGTTTGGTTTTGGTTTTGAAGGTTTTGAGGGTGTCACTATGTGGCTCAGGCTACCCTCAAACTCAAGACTTCTTCTGCCATAGCTTCCCAAATAAAGGGATTTTGGGTTTGTGCCACCAAGATCTCGTCCATTTGCTTTGTTTTGTTTTTGTTTTTTGAAAGTGTCTCACTGTGTAACTCAAGTTGACCTCAGACTTGCTATGAATCCAAGACTGGACTGAAACCACCAATTGCCTTGCCTCAGACTCCCAAGGGTTGGAATTAGAGGTGAGGGTAATTTAGATGTGATATCTATCACTCCATAGATGATCTGACTGGCTCCTTCCACTCCACTTTGTGTACCTCCCTCCAGAAGCTTGGTGCTTGGTTTAAAAGGACGACCTTCTCTGATTCGGGTGGACTCTTCTGCGGTCAGGGGTATCCCAGTAGCTGTGTTCCCTGCCGGAACCTCCAAACAAGCTCTCATGGTCCAACTGCTGGTATTTTAGGAGTGCACCCCTGCACACAGCAAGATTTAACTCACGGGTAGGAATGTACCCAACTTGCTTAGGGATTCTCCTGACCAAGCATGTCATATAATAAGTTCTAGAAACAAATATGCAAAATGATTTCTACTCTCAAGACATTTGTGTTCAGAAAGAGAGATTTAAATAATCAAAAGCAGTTGTTATTGCCAAGTATGCACACCTTTAATCCCAGCAGGGCCAGGCAGACGAGGTCAGCCTAGTCAAGAGATTTCCAGGCCACCCAGGGTTTCATAGTGAGAACTGTCTCAAAAACAACAACAAAAAACAAACAAAACACCAGCAGTTGTTATTAATCCAGGTTTAGAAATGTGCATCTTTACAGTACTCTGGAGACTCAGGCAGATAGACCTCAAATTCAACTTCAAGGCCATCCTAGGCTTACTAGACTTAAAAACAATAATAATAAGGCCAGTGAGATGGCTCTGCCAGGAAAGGTGTTTACTACCAAGGTGGTCAACCTGAGTTCAGTGCCTAGAATCCACATGATTGGAAAGGAAGAATGGATCCCAGAAATTGTTCTCTGACCTCCACACTATGCTGCTGTAACATGCACACTTGCACATACACAAACAAAGAAATTTTTTAAATATAATAAAAGAAGCAGTCATTGTTCATGCCATTCTGTTACCAACAGCATTTCTTCTTTCTTACATAACAATTGTCCTTGAAATCCCTCCATGTCTGTTCATCTATATCCTCTCTATCACACTTCTCTTCTTGGGACTGTGTAGCACTCCAGTAATCAAGAAGTTGCCATTGTCATATACATCGAAGAGCACATTATATCCCTCTACTATAAAATTAGCTATATTTTCTCCTATTTGGTTATTTGTCTTATGAATTTGCTTACTACATATATATAAAGTTTTTCTTTTTCTAATTTTTTTTTTGTAAAAATATACCTCAATGGTCTATTATGGAGATACTATTAGAGATAATAAATCCAATTATATAATTATTAATTTGGGAGAGTAGTCATAGCTAAGTTGCTCTATTCATAAGTGATGAAGGAATCCAATCACCTTTTATCCTGATGCTTACACGGTAATATGTTGTATCTCACCTTCCACAGTGTGATGTAGAGCTAACCTTTTTTACCTAACAGCTAGGAAATCCCAACATTTCTTTGTGTGTGTGTCTGTGTGTGTGTTTCTGTGTTGGGGTGAAGGAGTGCAGGTGCCCATGGAGGCCAGAAAAGGGCACTGGATCCCGTGGAGCTGGAGTTACAGGAAATTGTGAGCTTCCCTGTGGGTGCTAAGAACTGAATCCAGGTCCTCTGCAAGAGCAGTCAGTGCCCTGAACTATGCCAGCCATCCTTCCAGTTCTCAACCTTTTTTGTTTTTGTTTTTGACAAGGTCTCACTGTAGAGACTGACCTAGAACTCATTATGTAGATCACTTTGTAGGGTGGCCTTGAACTCACAAAAATCTGACTGCTTCTGCCTCCAAATGCTGGAATTAAAGACATGTGCGACTATGCCAGGTTACCCCAACATTTTTAACAGTAGATTATTTAATATCTTCAATATACTTGAAGACCACAAATAATTTCTTCTTTCTTTATTCACATGTAAATGCCCTTAATTTTTTTTCCCCTAGGAAATCAATGAAAATTCTCTTAAGAGATTAAGTGTCTACTTAGAAAATCTCCAGAAACCAGGCTTCAAGTCTCTGAAACCAACTCAGCTTACATTTTATATAAGAGAAAAAGCAGCCCAGAACTCTTCTGAAAGCCAGGAGCCTGTCAGTACTTCAGGTACGTTTTATTTCTATTGTGTCCCTTGCCAGCTTCGTGTGAAATGTTCATTAATTCTGACATTGCCAGAATACCTTTGGATTAAAGCCTTGATTGTTGAAAAATATCATATAATTGCTTTCCTAGAATTAGATTCTGTTCCTAGCTACATATGTTTAAACATTTTTTTTTTTCCTGAAGTATTCCAGCCAAGTGTTAGGATTCATGCCTTTAATCTCAGTACTTGAGAGGCAGAGGCAGGTGGATCTCAGTGAGTTTGAGGCCAGCCTGGTTTACGTAGTGACTTCCAGGACAGCCATGATGGTGTATAGCTAAACTATATAGTGACACCCTGTATCAAAACAACAGAAAACCTGAAGTATTCCTATTTATGGCCTTCCAAATTCAGTGTTGGTCTGAGTGTTAGGCATGTCTGTTACATTCACACCTTGAAATCAACAGTATTCCTTCTCTCACTGTTCCTGTGAGGGTAGAAATGTTTAACTATTTGTGACCTAGTGATATCTGCCCTACATTCAAAGACTACAGAGATAGAGTAAGGTCTTGAACTCAAGTCTCTAAACTTCTACCAGATGCTGTTCTACACAGCCTTCTTTCTAAGCACCTGCTTTCACTGATTGCATCAGGATGTAGTAAGGTTGACAAATAGACCTCTAGCTGTGGGTGCATACCTATAACCCTAGTCCTTGGGAGCTGATGCAAGAAGACTCTGAGTTTGCAGCCAGCCTGGATAGTCAGAGCAAGATCCTAGCTTAAAAACAGACAAAAAAATTGTGAAGGGCTGGATATGTTAGCACTCAGGAGGCTAAGGCAGGAGAATTACTACCAGTTGGAGGCTAGCCTGGGCTACATAACAAAACTCTGCCTTAAAAAAAAAAAAATTAAAAGCCTGCCCTGTCCCTTCTTGAAATATCTGTCCTTTTGGTTATCCTTGAGGAAATAACTTTATTTTTAAAAGACTTTTAAATAATTTAAAGATTCACTGATTTTAATAGGTCTTTGAGACATAGAAAATACTTACAATTCTGCCTGTGATTCCTGACTCTATCTTTGATTATTAAAATGAGAGTTTCAACATTGTGTAGAAAACCCTTCATAGCCCCTCAGAACCTCAGGTGGAAAGGAAGGGCTCCATCTCAAAATCAGGAGGATTCCATGATCAGGAAGGTGGTTTTCCCAGGGTGAGGCTCATCTATTGCCTTCTGAGTGTGTTGACCCTGTGATTTCTTCAAATTCAAGAAAATCAACTCTATAATTTGTGGTAATGGGGGGCTGCATTCGAGCTCTCCACTTAATGAATAAAAAAAAAAATTAAAGAAAAAAAATGAAAACTTCTCTCTTCATGTTAAAGATGGCTTCCCATCCAGCCTAAGGACTAGCATTTGATAATGTATTTTTTCTTGTCCGTTATTCTCCCATGATTGATAATGGAGGTCAAAAGTCACAGATTCTTTTTCTCAGCAGTTTCTCTCATCTGACTCTGGATTTTATTCAAAATAGCCAGGAACAGTAGTGCCAGGATCCCAGCGTGGGGAGCCTGAGAAAGGAGGATTGTGGGTTCCAAACCAGCCTAGGTTACAGATAGTGTTAATATGTAAAGCATTTTTATACACCAAAAGAAATCAGAATATCTCCCTTACAAAATAGTCTATAGCTCAAATAACAATTAAAAAAAAAAAGCAAACTGAAATGATCAGGTGCTGTTCTGCTTACTGTTGGCCTTTTTACACTGATAATGTCTGTACATAGTACAGTGCTTCTGCAAGCCAGGCATGGGGCCCACACCTCCCATCCCACACTAGGAGGCAGAGGCAGAGGCAGGAGGATCTCTGTGAGTTTGAGGACAGCCTGGTCTACAACTTGAGTTCCAGGATAGCCAGGGCTGTTACACAGATTTCCATTTTAGCTTATCTATTCATTGATTACTGCATCTATGACACAGGCTGCTGTCCAGTACGATAGGACATGTCCTTTAGATCATTAGGATTCCTTCTGAGGAATTCTAGAATGTAACACGGTACATTCTAGAAGTTTATATGGGGCTGGGTGTAGCACAAATCTTGAAAGTTCTTATTAGTAAAATCAAACCCAGTGTCAGGTATTGGGGTGAAGCTGAAAGATCAGAGAAGCAGAACAAGCCACAGCCACCTCACCTCACCAATTCCTCAGCTGATCCTGTTTCCTCAGACTGGAAGCCTCTCTGTCCTCATCCATATTGATCTCAGATGAACTGCTGCTAAAATCCTGAAAGCTTAACCAGCCAAAAGCTTTTAGTTTCTGGTCCTCACGCCTTATATACCTTTCTGCTTCCTGCCATTACTTCCTGGGATTAAAGACATGAGTCACCATGCCTGTCTGTTTCCAGTGTGGCTTTGAACTCACAGAGATCCGGATGGATCTCTGCCTTCAGAATGCTAGGATTAAAGGTGTGAGTGCCACCATTTTCTGGCCTTTGTATCTAGTGGCTGTTCTGTTCTCTGACCCCAGATAAGTTTATTAGGGTGCACAATATTTTGGGGAACACAATACCACCACAGCTGGGAATAACAGCACTCATGTGTAAAGCACTTGTCTAAGTATGTGAGGCCCTAGTTTCAATCCCCAGTTCGAAGGACAAGTCTGAATTTACATAGCCCACAACAGAGCATGAAGAAGCTTGCCTCCCATTTTCCCTTTGAGACAGAGTAAGTGCTGAGATTAAAGGTGTGTGCTGCCACACCCAGCTACATTTAGTCATTTTTTTAGGTGATTATTTTGCCTGCATGTATGTCTATGTATCATATTCATGCTTGGTGCCCAAGATCAAAAGAGGACATCAGATCTCCTGGAACTAGAATTGCAGATTGTTGTAAGACACCATATGGGTGTTGGGAATTGAACCCAGGTCCAGAAAAAAATTGAATTTTTATCTTCTCCTGCCAGTAGTCCTCACCTTACCATCAAATGATCCTGTTAAGAAAACCTTTCTCACTTTACAATGTTCTCTATTGTGTATGTATATGTCAAGCAGAGTATGTCTGTGAGAATGAGTTAAGCTCAGGAAGATTGAGGAGATAGTTCAGTGAGCAGAGTGCTTACCATACAAGACAAGGACCTGAACTCTATCTCCAGCATCTATAAAGAAAAGCCAGCTGGGATAGCATGCCTTGCAATCCCAGCACTGGGAGGGAACAGGAGGACCCCTGGAGCCCACTGGCCACTTAGCTTCACCTAAGGTATCACCCAGATCCTTCAAAATAAGATTGACAGTGCCAGTAGAACAACACCTGAGGTTGACATTGACCTTGACATGAAGGTGCACATAGGAGCACAGACAACCAGAAAGGAAGTTCAGTCTCACATGGAATTTTGAAAATTGCTTTCAAGCCCATCACTATTGGAAGTGATAACTATACCATGCTGTGGTTATTAAATGGACTAGCATGTAGCTGCTGAAAAGAATAAGGCTCATTTATACATACAGATGTAGAAGATGTTAATCCCACTGAATGAGAGTAAAGACCACCAACCCAAATGTTTTTGGTCAAATTAAGCAAGCTTTATTTTCTGTTAGACAGGGCTATCTCCCTAAAGCAGGGTTTGAGAAAATGGCTTTGAACATAGGAGGAAGTAGGGTTTTTGTAGCCCCAAAATTGTAAGGCATGGGGCTTTCAAAGGTTTGATAGATTTTGAGATACTGGTTTATGTAGGAAGTTGGTTGAACATCTCAAAATTATTTGGCAGAATATTTTTATCAGGGTGGAGGTATCAGAGTATAGGGTGTGGAACATGTTAAATTCCAGAAAAATGGATCAAGACACAGTCAAACCCAAGTTTTACAGAAAACAGAAATGAACTTATTTTGACCTTATAACATGATGGCTTTTAATTTTAAGATGAAGTTAGCCTGGTTCATCAAAAGGTCACCAAGTTAAGTGGCAAAAGGTTCACATATGGATGAGAGATCCAAAATGATACCATCTGTCCTAAAAGGAACAATTTAAAATGAATGGGTGTATGTTTATAGAAACACATAAGCATTATGTCATACACAGTTCAGAGAAGTGTATAGAAAAGGTTTAGACCAGCACTGTCCAAGAGGGTTTGTATGAGGAAAGTAAGTATCCCACATATGGATCCTCAAGTATGGCGAGCAGTAACCATGTGACTGTTGAGTATTTGAAAGGTTGCTCATGTGATCAAGGAACTGGATTTTAAGTTTTATTTATTTACTTTTTTAATAACTTATTTATTTTTATTTTATTTACATTGGAGTTTTGCCTGCATGTATGTCTGTGTCAGGGTGTCAGATCTTGAAGTTACAGACAATTGTTAACTGCCATGTGAGTGCTGGGAATTGAATCTGAGTCCTCTGGAAGAGTAGGAAATGCTCTTAACCATTGAGCCATCTCTCCAGCTCCTTAAGTTTTATTTAAATGTTTTTGTAGTAGTGGTGTTGGTGGATTTGTGGGGACAGGGGAAAACAGGGTTGGTTTTATTGTTTTGAGTAAAAGTTTCTTGGCCCAGGCTGACCTCAAACTCACTACATAGCTAAGGATAACTTTGAAGTCCCAATCCATCTGCCTCCACCTCTCCCAAAAGCTGGAATTACAGGCCTGTGTCACCATGCCCAGCTTAGTCTTAATTATTTTAATTGTGAGTATCCACATGTGCAGTTAACTACCTGTATAATATGTGCTGTTTGAAGACTGTGTACCAACTGTTAACAGTGGTTATATCTAGTAAAGGTATGAGATTATATACCTGTTAATAGACTTTTACTCATGTGTATGTGTATGAAACTTTACAATGAGCATGTGCTTATAAAGTATTTGTAGCCCAGAGTCATAGCACACACCTTAAATCCCAGCACTCAGGAGGCAGAGGCAGGCATGTATCTGTGAGTTTGAGGTCAGCCAGGGCTACATAGTTAGACCTTGTCTAAAATAATAATACTTAATAGAATCTTATTTTTTTGTTGGGGCTATGAACCAAACCTAGGGCCTCATGCATTCTAGACAAGAACTCTGCCACTGAACTAACTGTATTTCCAGCTCCCTTATGTAATTTTCAAGCTACATTTAAAAGTTTGGGGTTGGGCCTGGAGAGATGGTTCAGTGGTTAAAAGCACTGGCTGCTCTTCCAGAGGACCTGAGTTCAGTTCCAAAAACCCACATGGCAGCTCACAGCAGTCTGTAACTCCAGTTCCAGGGGATCCGACACCTTCTTCTGGTCTCTCTCTGCACCAGGCATGCATATGGTGCACTTACATCATACACACACACACACACACACACACACGCACGCACGCACGCATGCAAAATAAATTTTAAAAAAAATTTTAAAGATGAGTTTCTGTGACCATCAACACCGTGTAGATATAGCCTGGGCCTTCCCCTAGCATGCACTGCCAATGCAGGTGTCCCTATGTGACCTTCTCTCTGCTAGAAGATTTGTGATGGACATGGGAGCACTTCCCTCTCTTTGGTGACAAGATTCATGGGCAGCACTGAAAAGAGTCTCCATCCCATCTCAGCTAGGGTGAGTGTACTCACTCGTGCCAAACTAGAAAGGAATCCATGAAGATGAAAATGCTGCTATAGAGTTTGGAAGAGGAAGTGGTTTTCCATTTGCTGGGGTGAATTTTAATGGATAATAAAATATTTTTAAAGATTTTAATTTTTAATTGTTTCATGAAAAATGATTCTAAGGTAAAACAAGTAATCATCTGTATTAATTGTTTGGGGAATTATATTCTCTAGGATTTCGGGCAGTCAGATTTACTTTGCACACCAGCGATCTGCTAAGCACAGTATTGTATATTCTCAACTCCTGCAGTTTGTCTGTTGAACACATCCAAAGCTTGAACACTAATGTGCATTCCCAGCCTCTCAAGGAAGCTGTAGGGATGCCTGACAGACCCATCAAATGGCATAGATCCTATTATTCCTTTACTGGGTTCAAGGACCCTGACGAAGACCTTGAACATGTCTCAAGAGTGGAAACAACCCTAATGTAAGTAAAAGGTTTTATTTAAAAAGCCTCATATAGTTCATGTTTAAATGTAGTTCTGGTTTTCTAGGAAAAGAAATTTTAGAAATATATTTGATACAGAAGCCATGAGAAAAGGTATTTCATGTTTCTTGCTTAGAGTTGCAAAAACACTTCCATTTTTTGTTATTGTTTAATACCATATATGCAAAAGATGTTTTTCGTTCTGTTTTTTTTTAATAATTTATTTAACTTTATTTAATGTGCATTAGTGTGAAGGTGTCAGATCCCCTGGGACTGGAGTTACAGGCAGTTGTGAGCTGCCATGTGGGTGCTGGGAATTGAACCAGGTCCTCTGGAAGAGCAGTCAGTACTCTTAACCTCTGAGCCATCTCTCCAGCCCCAAGATACAAGTTTTTTTAAATCAATTCTTTACACATTGGGCATTTCCAGTCTATTTGGAGGGTTCAAAGGTGATTAAATTTAATAATTCATACTTACAGAAAACACAGCAGTTGTGGTGACACGTGGCTGTGATCTCAGCCTTTGGAAGGCAGTCAGGGAGAAAAGATCAAGGCAGGCCAGTATGGGGTGCATAATGAATCCCTGTCTCCAAATAAACAGATGATAGATAGATAGATAGATAGATAGATAGATAGATAGATAAGTAGGTAGATAGATAAGTAGAAAGAAAAAAAAGAAGAGAAATCATAAAATATCATCTTGAATGGATGATTGTAAAAGAATGTTTTTAAATTCTAAAAACTGGATATGAGTAGGACGTATAGTGCTTTCATTTAATCGCAGCATTTGGGAAACAGAGGAAGGAGAATCTCTGTGAGTTCAAGGCCAGCCAGGGCTACATAATGAGACACTGTCTCTCTCTCTCCCTTTCTCTCTCTTTCTCTCTCTCTCTCTCTCTCTCTCTATTATATATATATATTAATATATATATTAGAGAGAGAGAGAGAGAGAGAGAGAGAGAGAGAGATTCATACATATATATGTATGAAATATTTGGCATACTTAATTTAGTAAGCTGCCATTAATGTTTTGATAACTTTATGGTTTTGTACTTGTTTTTTCATTGGGACAGAGGTTCATAATGTAATGTTAAGTATAAAAAGCTGGTTATAAAACACTATGCACAATATGAGCCCATTTTGTAAAGTAAAAAGACAAATGATATATTATCATTGGTTATTTTAACATAGCAGTTTGGTATTTTTGCATAATAAGCCTTTTTGTTTTGTTTGTTTGTTTGTTTTCTTTTTTGTTTTTTGTTTTTTCAAGACAAGGTTTCTCTGTGTAACTTTGGAGCCCTTCCTGGAACTCACTCTGTAGACCAGGCTGGCCTTGAACTCACCAAGATCTTCCTGCCTCTGTAGGCATGTGCCATCACTATCTAGCTGTTTGTTTGTGTTTCTAGACAGGCTACACTCTGTAGCTGTGGCTGGCCTAGAACTCACTATGTAGACCAGCCTGGCTTCAAAGTCACAAAGATCTGTCTGCCTCTAACTTCTAGTGGTTAGATTCAAGGCATGTGCCACCCAGCTAATCCTAATGCTTTTTTTTAATAGACTGCTTAAAGACAGTCCCATTCTGTTTCAGTGATTGTATTCAAAGAAGCCAATAACCGACCGTAACCTAAGACATTTATGTTTGCTGTCCATTGCCGCTGAACCTCCGGTGTATTATCTGTTCTAATACAAGAGCTGTTTATGGATTACCCAGGGTCCGGGGACAACACTATGTCCGATGTGGGATATCTGGGGGAAAAAAAAAAATCTACGTACTCTATGCTCTTATGTCTATTAACTTTATTCCTCTAAGATAAAATTCCATCTATTCAGCTACAGCTCCATCAGGACAATAATAAATCTAGATATGCCAAGCTCTTTATCTGTCTACTTTATTTCTCTGGGATGAAATCCTGTCTCCATAGCTTCTGTTCCATCGCCTCATCTTCATCCTGTTTCTTCTCCTTCCATCTCTACTTGCTCTATACTCCTGGCTCAAGAGTTCTGCCTTACCATCTACATTACCTCTGTGTTCTTCTCTTCTCCCGGTCATGCCGTTCTGTCCACTCTTCAGAAAAATGCCTCTTTCTTTTCCTGGCCACGTGGTTGTCTGCCTCCTCGGGAATGTTGCTCTACCTTCCACCTTAATATGTAAAAATCTCTTTTGCTCTCAGTCAATTGCTCTGGAGAGCCACTAGGCCTCAAGGTGAGGGGATGGTCTGAGCTTCATTTGCACAAGAAACAAAGCTATGCATCTCCTGCCAGCTTGTCTTTGCCTACCTGACCTTATCCAAGTACTGGCTTCAGCAGGGAAATTAGTTACCTAGAAGTTCAGCAGGTCTGAGGAGCTGAACTGTTTGCCAATTGGTCTGGGAATATTTGGGCATGCAAGAATTTTATAGCAGAAGACAGCTGATATATTAAAGAGTAGATAACACCAAATATTCATAATAAATGGCTTGCCTTTTGACAGACCCTTGGCTAGTCAAAGTATAGCTTTAATACACAGCTGAATCTCTATAATATATTCTTGTGGCCTGCCACAGCTGTTGTTATCTAGCTACATCCCCCACAAGGTTCAGAGGAAGGTAGCAGAAAGGGAGACAAGTGTACGGCTGAGGCAGGAGTCTAGCTGTGATACTTGTCTATGTTCATGACTGATAGTCACATCACCTCTAACAGTATGCTCCATTGTCTAGATTCTTTCTGAAAACAAGCTAGAGGAAGACGGAGATTTGGGAGTAATGATTTAATGATGGAGCAGAAGGGATGAGGCAGCAGGAAGTGAAGGTAGACGTGAAGGGCAGTGATATAGGGTGGGAATTGGCACATACAGGTGCTAGCTTAGCAATCCAGAAGGGACAGTGGACATAGACAGCTGTGCATGTGCACTCAGCACAATGGCTCAGCTGGCCAGAAGTCTGCATCCACCTTAAGAGAATGCTGTTTGCTCACCTTGACCTCTGTCAAGGCCAGCGCAGTGCTGGGAGTACCTGGTCTAAAGGATATAGAAAAAACTAGATTGTTTATTCAAGACAAAAACAAAAATGATGGTGTTGGACCTTACTCAAGCTAAGGGGCTTAAGGATAAAGTATTAAAGAGTTTCAGACCTAGGCTGAGTGAACATTCGTTGTTTAAAGATTGTCCCAGGGACCCAGAACTAAGTTAGCTAGGTGACAAAAAAATGACTGGAACTAGAAAAAGATAATTCAGCAATGTTCTTCAAGGTTTCTTATGTAAGCTGATTTTTCATAATCTCTTCATCTAAATATTCAATAAAATTCCCTTCTTTAATTTGATAAACTTTGTTTTATTGCATTGTCCTAGATAGTGAGTTCTCAAGAATATGGAATGTGCCCATCATCAATGAGCACTAACCTGCATTTGGTGTTCACAGAACCCATCCAATACCTTTAATGACATGAATTTTAAAACTATGGAATAAATATGGAGATGGGAGGTGTGGCTCAGTGGAAGAACACTAGGAAAACAAAGTAAATCTTGGTTGGAATCAACACAATTTGCTGGGCTACATGTCAGCCCAGCACACTCAGGGTGTCTCGTGGAAATGTAGTCAGTGCGGTCTGTAGTGACTTTAGAGTGCTCTTATTAACTTCCTTAGCATTTATGAAAAACATCTGTTGGGTTTTGCAAGAATACACTACCTCCGAATATGCCTGTGTCTAGATGAACCATGCTGCTGTGGATTCTTTTTTTTTTTTTTTTGGTTTTTCGAGACAGGGGTTCTCTTGACCCGTCCAGCAGGCCAGGTTATTCGTGGGTCTCGAGCTGGGAAACACCTGAAAGCCAAGGGGGCGAGAAAGGAAGGGAGCCAGGCGCATAAAATAATTGACAAGAGTCAGTCTGAGTCGCGTCAAGGCTCCGTTTATTGAACCGGGTACTGAAGCTTTATAGGCAGAGCTCCAGGCGGGGGAAGGGAAGCAGGGAAAGCAAGGAGAGAATAATGGGAATTCCTAAGGGAGGGTTAAGGTGAGGTCGCTTTGGTCCCAGGCCCCTGCAGCTGGCTGATTAGCATCTGTTTAGAAAGTTTATCTAATCATAAATCCTGCAGTTGGCCGGTCCCAGGCCCCTGTTGTTACTGTATGAGGCCTTATCTAATCGTACATGTTTGTGGTTAGGCCAAGGTCGTCCTGTTTTTGCAAGACTTGCAGTTAGCCAAGGACGTCTTGTTTTGCAAGACTCCAAGCAGGAAATTCCAAACATAACATACCTGGGTCAAACAGTCCTGGGTCAGTCTCCAACATTCTCTGTGTAGCTTTGCACCTTTCCTGGAACTCACTCTGTAGCCCAGACTGGCCTTGAACTCACAGAGATCCGCCTGCTTCTGCCTCCCGAGTGCTGGGATTAAAGGCGTGCGCCATCACAGCCTGTGCTGCTATGGATTCTTGACTTCTTCAAAGCATGCTTTGTTTTCCATTCAGACTCTTGTGGCTTACTCTGTACCTTAAGGAAGAGAGCAGCTTTGTAAACTACTGTTTCAGGAATTAAAGTCAGGGAAAATTGATCACTATTAATCAGTCCAGTTGTCAGTAGCTATTTGTCGTGACAGGAAGTGAACCTGTCATTAGACTCTTTCTTAGCTTCATAGATGAAATTAATAATGACACAGCATTGTGGTAGATAGTTAACGTTATACAAAGGCCTTTACATGGTTTGAACATTGATATCTCAGGGACTTACATGAACCCATTATTATGCTTTATGGAGTTTGAGTGTAGCTTTAAGCAAGTGTAATTTTATGACAGAAGGTCCAGGCCAGGAAACATGAGAGAAGGCAATACTGCAAGAAAAGGAACCCTGAATGTGAACTGCAGTGTAGACTGAGTGTCCTCAAGCTGACACTAGATTTAGGATACCTTAACTTTTGCTTTTGTTTTGTTCTGTTTTGTTTTTGAGACAGGGTCTCACTGGTTACCCTGGGCTAGACTAGAACTCTGTGCATTTCAAGCTGGCCATGAACTTCCAGAGATCCAACTGCTTTGCCCTCCAGAAATTAAAAATGTGTGCCAATATGCACAGCCTGCAACCCAGTATTCATCCTTTTTTTTTTTGGAGACAGGGTTTCTCTGTGTAGCCCTGGCTGTTCTAGAACTCACTCTGTAGACCAGGCTGGCCTTGAACTCACCGAGATCTTCCTGCCTCTGCCTCTCAAGTGCTGGGATTAAAGGCTTATGCTAGTATGCCTGATTTGGGAACCTAGTAGTCTTAAAAGGAGGTGTGGGCAGGATTAATTGATATGCCAAGTAATGAATCAAAAAATAATGAGTACATTTACCTAGCTGTAAGGACCCAATTCCTCATTTTGCCATGCAAAACCCTTCATGGTCTTTCCCCTCTTCCCTTTCATTGCGCCTCAGGTCCTCCCCTCTGCAGAACCATCTATTTGGACATCTGGTTCACCTGTAGATCCATGTGCACTTACATGATGGGCACACCCTCCCTTCTTACCCACATGTCTCAGATTCAGGTCCACATGCCCATTGTATAAGACCTTCCAGCTGAAATTAATTTCTGAGCCCCTTTGTTTCTGATACTCTGTTCTCCTTTTAGGTAAGTCTTCTTTTACAATGAAGACGTTATCTTCCCTGTGTTCCCAGCACAACTCCATACTGGTTATTTGGGATAAATGTTTGTTTGATAAACTCATAATGACTTCATTGTTTTGCAAGTTATAAACTTGATACATCTTAATGCTTCAGCTCACTCTAAAATGGTTGATTGAATCATCTTCCGTCTAAAGGCTTTGTCAGGCAAATTTGAGCTCTTTAGCATGGCTTTTATTGCAAGGTATCATGGATGTATCCCACAATTTTTCAGGCATTCCCATGAGGAGCTGTATGAGTGCTCTATTTACTCTTTAAATTGTTTCTCCTGCCAGGCAGTGGTAGTGCACCACCTTTAATCCCAGCACTCAGGAGGCAGAGCCAGGCAGATCTCTGTGAGTTTGAGGCCAGCCTGGTCTACAGAGTGAGATCCAGGACAGGCACCAAAACTATGCAGAGAAACCCTGTCTCGGAAAAAAAAAAAATTATTTCTCTCCTCTCCTGGAGCTTTCTTTTGCACAGGCATGCCAGAAGCCCACCTACTCCCACATCTGATTCATTTCTCTTGGCTCAGTCACCTTCTCATTCTGTGTGAACACACACACACTGCATACACTACTTTTTCACCCCCCACCCCCAGACTCCACCCAGGTATCTTATTTCTCTGGACTTCCTTTGGAGAGTCCAAGACTGAAGGCAGTAACAAGCATGCCTGCGTCTGACTGTTTAGCACAGCAGGAGACATCATCCAGGGAGGCAGTGCTGTGCTCTGGGTGCTCCTTCTGAGAGCCAAATCTAATCCTCAAAGCATTCTTTAACTGAGGAAATACTTAAAAGAAGCTGCCATAACTATAACATGACCCAGCAAAGGTAGGTAGCCTCTTGAATTAGGCGTGTTAGAAGTGAAGATCTGGGGCTGGAGAGATGGCTCAGTGGTTAAGAGAATTGGCTGTTCTTCTCGAGGTCCTGAGTTCAATTCCCAGCAACTACATGGTGACTCACAACCATCTGTAATGAGATCTGGTGCCCTCTTCTGGCCTGCAGGGATACACGCTAGCAGGATACTGTATGCTTAATAAATAAATAAATCTTTTTTTTTTTTTTTTAAAAAAAAAAAAAAAAGAAGTGAAGATCTGGGAGGCTGGAGAGATAGTTCAGCAGTTAAGAATATGGCTGTTCTTCCAGAGTTCCCATGTTCAATTCCCAGCACCCACATAGCAGCTCACAACTGTCTGTAACTCCAGGTCCAGGGGATTTGACACCTTCACACCAATGCACATAAAATAAAGTTAAATGAATTATTTAGGAGGAGGAGGAGGAGAAGAAGAAGTAGTAGTAGTAGTTTAGGACTGTTGGTTTTTTAGTTTTATTTTTGTTTGCCATCCTAGGAATGGAGCTAGGGCCTAACTTGCTCTAGGCATGTACATGGCTGCTGGCCTCCATCTCCAGCCACCTGTGTGCTGTACTGGAAGGAAGGTAAAGAGTTTATCTCTGGCTTTGGTCTAGGTCCTGGCTAGGTAGCAATGGGAAAATTGCTGTTAAAAAGCTGAAGAACAGTTTGCCACTTAGGAAGGAGCTGGATCGTCTGAAGAATGAACTATCTGAGCTTCTGCAACTTTCAGATATCAGGTAATAAAGTATCCAGTTGTCTAAGTTACTGTCCTATTCCTGTAAA
>CABHPQ010138197.1:0-19702 GCA_902168405.1 Peromyscus aztecus
TAGACGCACAAGCTAGGGTAGAAGCCATTTCCTTTCCTCTCCTTGGAGGGAGGAGGATATTAATACCCTCTGTGACTCTTTTGTAAGAACAAAAGGACCAGGGCAGGAATGTAACAACGGCGCTGGAGTGTGGCTGGACAGACCTATCAAGTGTTTAGTTTGAGCTAGTCTGCGTGGCATGGGGGAAGGGAGATCTTAAAGAAGGTAAATGGAATTTTCTTCAAGACTTAGTCACACAGAATAGTCTCCCTCGAACCTATAAGTCATTTAGTAAATGAAATCTTGAGATCATGGAAGCTGTAGCAAACATTGAGTGAGTACTTGCTCCAGAGGGCACCACAGGAGAAAGGTGGCTGATGCATGCAGAGGCCATGATGAAGCACACCCATGAACAACTGACCATTTCATAGTTAAAAAAATTCATATGTCGTTTCCTTTTGATAATAATAGTGCCTAACTGTGGACACCTCCATGAAGGTTCGAAATTGCCAGTAAGTCATAGTAGTTTGTGATTTGAGACTGGAAATAATAGCCAAGAATAAAATAACCAAAATTTTTAAAAGTATTCATAACTTTAAAAAAATTGTACAGGCTTCAATTTCCACACTTCTTAATTAAGAGGATGTGTGGCCACATACTTCATTTATTCTAAATGCAGTCATGAATTTGAAAGTCCTTTGAAAGTATAAAGAAGATGACTACGCTAATAGAGTTTGTGTTTCTACCTCAGATAAGATGGGTCTTATCTGGGTCTCTCAGATGACAAATGTTGTCCAGACTTCAAAATCAGTACCAAGTATGTCATTTTGGGTTACTTTGTGGATCCATCAGAAATGTAACAGGAACAAATGGAGTACAAATAATCATGGCGCATCCTTTTGTTTGTTTTAAAGCCACATTATTCTGAAACCAATTAAGTCATCTCTATCTGGGAAGAGAATGAGCTCAAGAAACAAGGCCTTCGATTGACACCATGAAGTGGACTCATGTGTTTAGCCTATTTGTTACATTGGAGAGAGTACAAGAAAGGAGTGCATATTAGTGAAATACTGAGCCCAAAGGCTAGACTTTTAAAGAGGATGTTATGTTATGAAAGATAGAGGGCGCTGTGAAAGGAAGCTTATTGACCATGAAACTGAATGTCAAAGTTCAAGCTGGCTTTGCACACTGTAGAATGGAGAGGAGGTCTTTCCTTCTATGAGTTCGTCTCAAATCTGTCTGCTAATTTGAGCCTGGAGTCATTCTAAACACCCTTAAGATCTCCATATAGCTCTTAAATGCTCTTATTCTGGCTTAAGTGTACATTCTAAAACAATTCTTTTTGACTCTAAGGAAATAGCAAACTTTAAGGTTACATGGAGTAATTAGAGTTATTAAAGGTTTTTTTCCAAAATACTAAGTCATTTATGCTGGGCATGGTGTTACATGTTTGAAATCCTAGCATTCAGGAGCCTGAGGCAGGAGAATTGGCATGGGTCTGAGGCTAGCCTGAACCATATAGCAAGACTTTCTCAAAAATAGAAAAATTAATAAAAATAAAAGCAGAAGAGACTAAGTATTTGTGTGTTTGTCACACAACACCTTCGACATTATTATAAAATAAAGTACCTAAGGCCTTTGTGATTCTCATGTGAATATTTTGTAAACATTTTTCAAGTTTTGTTTTCGGTTTTGCTCATACTTAACTGATGTCCCAACTGCATATGTAGTAGCATCGGCTGAGGAGTTTTATCTATAACTCACTGCACAAATTTAAATATTTAAGGCACTGTGCTATTAAGCTAGTAATATAATAGACTGGTTTTATATTTTAGCATAGCAAACTCCCCCATTCTGTCATGCTACTTTTATTGAGAGAAATCCATACTAAACAATGATTTAAAATGTTCATAAAAGTTGCTAGCTGAAAATGTCCCTGTCTTTTCTGTTGTATCCAGGGTCTATAAATCTGAACCTACATCTCTATATACATAGATTTATGCAATTGGTAAAAATCCCACAATCATATTTTAAATCCTATCTATTTGTGGGGATTAGCCTATTCAACTAATTCAGAGAGGCAGGGGTGTAGTAATTTCACTTGTCCTTTACTCAAGACTGTATCCGCAGGGAAATCCCACAGCAACTCATCAGCCTGTAAACATTAGCAGTCAGCACACATCATTCCCATTCAGTTCAGCAAGTGAAGACTTCCAACTCTGGGTGTTCTTCTGTCTCTGGTAGAAAGACTCTTTTTAATTTTTTTGTTTGTTGTTTTTTTTTGGTTGAGTTTTTCCTAGCAATTCACTTTCCATATAAAAGAAACCATTAGCTCGATAAACTCTCTTTTCTATGGATCTTAGAACGTGAGATATCTCACTCAGCATGAGAACAGGTGAGAGGCAGCAATTTGATGGGACTAGAGAGGACAGGAGGTCAGGCACCCATCTTACTGCCTGCTGTTTGCCAGCATTCTCTGAATTTGGTTCTAAAATGACTAACAGAGTCAGTTATTTAAGGTTTTAGTTACCTTATTTCCAAGGAACTATACTGAGACTTGTTCAAAACCAAATGAGCCTTAGTATCGATCAATGGCTAAGCCAATGCATGTTTTAAATATAAGGACATGAAACGGACATCGTTTGTACAAAATAAAACCATTTCTATGGTCAACTCCACTGTCACACTGTTTTCTTACATTTTTCATCATTCAGAATAGAATGAAAATCTTCAGAAATGGTCAGTGTGATTCAGAGTTTGTTAGAGCTAGTGTGCTCCCTTCCACATGGCCTTGGCATAGTCTCCCAGCACGCTTAGAGGGTTTATGTTTGAGACATGAGTCCTCAACTATTCAGTTTCCTACTTCACAGATCTCAGCTCAACCAGAAGAAAACAAAGTTTCTTCTAAGTTGAAATCACTATGCATTTTGTGTCTACAGGTCCACTAAACACCTATTAAACATTACTTAATATATACTTTAAATGCACTAATTTTTCTCTTCTCCAAGATCACAGCACTTTATAAGAATGTAGGTTATAGTAAAATGATAATTTAGCTATCCCCAAAAGAGACCCTTGGAGTCAGTATCTATCTGTGCAACTTCCATTTCATTGAAGTCCTAGGCACCGACTGAACTCGATGATGATTCCAAGTCATAATGAAACATTATGTTAAAGTATTTGGGATTCACGAGTTCCAAGGCAATTTAACCACCCAAATAAGTATTAACTCACTGAGAAGTTAATCTGACCATTCCCCTGGATTATTCTTCTAGCACCATACAGATGAAGCAACTAAGATTAAGATGCAAAACTTTCTTAGGAGCACAGCCAGGAAAGAGACAGAAAGAAAGAGTGGAATTGCACATGGAGCACTATATTGATTTCTTGCTATTCTACTTTGCCTCTAAAATAGAATATATTTTCTATTTTAAATCACATGGTCCAACAACTCAATTTATAGGGAAGGACAAAAACAAGGGACATGATTAATGCAGAACAACGTATTGATTTAAGCCAGAATGTAGATCCCAGTTTTCTCAGTCAGAAGTTCTTTTTATGTTGGCATGCTGCTCAATGACTATGCTCATGATATTATTGAAATGTCTATTTCTTGCCTTTCCTAATGCTGTATTACAAATTAATAAAACTGCTAGATGTTGATACAAACAATCCTACAATGTTTTTGGAAAAACTAAAGCTCTTTTACCTTATCCCAGTCACCCCTGCCCTTATGCCCATGTTTCTTGCAGCCCAAGTTCTCTGTCAAAGGCTTTTCTTCAATCAAAGTCAAAGGTTTTAGTCTTCCAAGTTCACTTGCCATTATTACCTTTCTTGAAGTCCTTACAACTAGGCACCACACCATCTTTTCCTTTGTCATTTTTTTCCTGTTTCTACATTTTCTCCTTCCCTTTTTATTACGTTGACTCTCATGGCTTTGACTATCATTTTCATATACATGGTTTTAAAAAAAATTCTATAATTCCTACTTACTTACTCTGATTTTCAACTACGACACAATCTGCCCCCCGCAAAAAAAAAAAAAAAATTCTTTTGATGTCTCAACTTCTATTTTTCCATGACCACCTATTGTGGATCTAGGGTCTAGAGACATACATGACCACTGGATTCTTTTTGTGTATTTTGACAAAAGTTAAAATATAGACATTTTATAGTAAGCATATAAATCTAAAGTGTTGAATTGATTTTACAAAAATTTTATTGTATTTATTGATGATTTTATGAGTTTTGTAAGTTTTTTTCCTCTCATAAAGAAATAAGCAAAACTTTCCTGCCCAGATGGGAAATGTGATCCAAGATCATCATCTAGTGTGCAGCTACATGATGTTATTTCTAAAGTTAACAAAAATATGCCAATCAGTTTGTATCTATTGCCAACTCTGTAATTTGACTATCAAAATTATCATTTTATATGCATGGACAGGCTAGCTTTGTGCCTATCTCAAACTGGGAACTCATGTGTAAGATTAAAAGGTCAGTTTGAAACATGTAGCAGTTTGACATTAAATGGCTAAGGAGGAATTACACTCTTAGTCAATTTGACTGTCATAATTCCAGGATAAGTATGCTAGAAAATATATTTGAGAGAATCTTCCAGTGAATTAGATTATTCTTTGTATGAGATAGCATCAAAGACTAAATCTATGTCTTGTTCCTATTTAATATTTTTTCTTCTTCTCTTTTGTTTCTGTGAAATTCAATGATACATAAATGTAACTTGGTGACCAGAAAATTAACCACATTGTTGAATGCCTTGCTTTCTTTTTCTATGGATTCTCTCATGTGTTTCCACTCAGTTTATTTATTGTTATTTATCGTTAGGAAAGAAAGTGTATAAATTAGATGGCACTACCTATAAATATATGTGTTTTACTTTTCCATGCCTGGGATTGTGCTAGGTGCTAGAACACAAATAGAACAAGACACAGCTTCTGCTCTCAAACATCAGCATGTAACAAATATGTACCCACTTTACAATATTGCTGTGTTTGTACTAGTATTATTACAACTATTCTTCACTTTTAATGATTATTACACCTAGTCCCAGAAAAGGGCATTTGTAACGTTTTTATGATAGTACATATTACTCAAAAAGAGAAATAATCTTCTCTGATATAAGCAAGCTTTTCTTTATAATGATGTAGAAACATTTGCCAAGTTTTGCCTTGAACTTCTACGCCCTTGTAATCAGGAACTAATTAATTAATTAGCTAATATTTGTAAAGTACATTGAAGATGAGCAATGGCATAAAATGCTAAGTATTTTAAAGTCATATTTTGCCTCATATACTGGATAAGCTTGCCTCATAGGGTTTAGAAAGGACAATTTAACAAATTGCATTTAATCTCAATGAAAAAGCTAGACATGTATTGGAGGTAGGTGGTGTGCAGAAGTTCAATGGGAAATTGTAACTGTGATCAAAGGAGAATGGTCTTTTACATGTTTCTCCATTTACCATCATCAGAAGGCAGAATGGGTGTGTACATTCTTATAAAACTCCTGAAATCAGAATACAAATTAAAAAAATAGAATAATATCATAATTTCTCACTTAAGAAACTGATAAAACATTTAAGTTAGCACTTCCCAAAATATATGTGTTTTTTATAATAATGCTCTCAAGAAGTTCGAGGCCAAAACATCCATTTTGGTATCCTTTTCTACCACTGTACTGCTCACATTTGTAAGATAATTATCAATTACTTCCTTTACCATGGTGTTTGTGGCCCAACACTGTGCCAGTGCCTGGGAGAGTGACAGTAAGGCCAATGCCCTGCACTGATCAGCATAGAAAACCAAACCTTAACATGTGCATTCCAGGTGGGTTTCTGATCTACTGACTTTTAGATACCCAGGAATTAATTAACACCTCACTTCGTGATTTTTCAACATGCATCTTGGGACAGCTTATTGATAGGCATTATAATATTTTCTGTTTTGGAGGTTGTTGGAATCTTTCCCTGCTCATCTTACTTATAAAGCCAATAAGACACCTGTAGCAGAAGATGGAACCAGTCACCATGCACAGAGAGTTACTAAGGCACTGCTGTCACTCGTCAGCTATTGCTTTCTGTGTTCAGATAAGATTGCTGGGGTGGTTTCTCTTACGAATATGGGAGAATGTGACCAGATAACCTAGAAGGGGTTTGCCATGTAATTACTCAGAAATGCTATATGCCTTTCCTTCTCCCCTTGGAGCACAAATGATAGCTTCTCACATAATCATACTTCTCTGTCACTTGAGATGCATTAAATGTCATTGTCCAACATTTCTACCTCATCTCAAAACACTGAAGGTAGGATTTCTTCCATAGTCTCTGTCATGAATGGAAACTATCCATTAGATAAAGTTAATCTACCTACAAGGTTTTGGGGAATGAAAAGGTACTACCAGATTTTTGACACTATCTAGTAGCTAGAATGTGTATACTCCATCTCTTTATGTAAGAAGACAAATGGTCATCAGTGCTACACGACTGTCTCCTGGAGTCCGACACAAGCCCTTTCAGAGCTAGCTAATCTAAATAGTTGGATTGGTGTGGAGAAGGATGGTGGTGGTGGGAACACTGCTATTTATTTTTTTTTCCATCTTCTCCACAGCCGTATTCAAGGATGTTGATCAAGACTTCAAATTAGTATAGCACACATATGACTTCTCAAGGCCTCTGGACTTTCTTCACAAGGCCTAAGATGATTCTCTTCAAGGTGTTCGTCTTCAGTCATAGTATGATTTAGGTTGTGAGGACTACAAGAACAAGTGGGAGGCTGGGGGAAATGGCTCAGTGGACAAAGTGAGAACCCAAGTTTGAGCCAGAATCCTCAGGAACCTGGAGCAGTCACATGCATCTGTAATTCCTGCACTCCTACTCTGAGATGTGACATAGAGATAGACTCCTTAGAAGCTCCCCAGCCAACTAGCCCAGCTAAGATGTAGTAAACAAGAGATCCTGTCTCAAACAAGGTAGAAAGAAAGGACTGACACCCAAGGTTTTTCCCTAAATTCTACACATGCACCATGGCATAGATTGATTCCCTGTCTTCCTCTCTCCCTCTCTCTCCCTCCTTTGACACACACAAACACTGAGTGAGGAAGGAAGAGGGAGACAGAGAGTGAAGAAAAGAACAAGTGAGAAAAGAAATCTCAGACCACTGAGGACCAAAGTGAGAGAAAGTTCAAATGTCTACTCTACTCTAAATGAGAGAAATGGGGTAGGAAAGGAAGGAACAAGCTATAAAAGCTTCATTGTCATCAAACAAGGCAATGCCTGAGCTTTGCATCAAGAGGCTAAACTGGGCTGTTGCTCGGAGGGAGTGGGTTTGCTTGACATTCATGACATCCTAGTTTCAACACCAGCACTGAAAACAAACCAAACTCTGGGATTCTTTTTGGACCGTGTTTATATAAGCTTAATGGTAAAGTGTTAGCCTCACATGCATGAAGTTCTGGTGTTATAAATTCCTAGTTTACTATAATAATAATCAACTCCAAAATTCATGAGCAAGTCTTTAAAAGAAAAAAAAGTAGGCAGGCAGTGGTGGTGATCGCCTTTAATCTCAGCATTTGGGAGGCAGAGCCAGGCGGACCTCTATGAGTTCAAGGCCAGCCTAGTCTACAGAGCGAGATCCAGGACAGACTCCAAAACTACATGGAGAAACCCTGTCTTGAAAAACCAAAAAAAGAAAAGAGAAAAAAAAAGTCAGTGATGTGCTCAGCAGGTAAAAGATGTACTGCACAAACTTACAAACCCACAAACTTGAGACCCGAGTTCAAGCCCTGGGTTTTTATAAAGAATAAAGATGGAAGAAGAGCGCCAACTCCATGACCTTGTCCCCTGACTTCCATCCATACTTGTCTTGGCGCTTGAGTGCCTACATATGTGCATTATGCCTGCATATATAGACTATTTAAATAATAAATGAATAATTTTTCAAAAAGAAGCTAAATTTCCTTAGTTATAGGTATTGTATCTGGCATTTGTGTGTGTCATGTTGGCATAAATGTCCAAGTCTGAGGCAGAGGTTCCCTTCTTTTGAGGATGCCCTTTGTCCTCGGGGCATACATTGAGATTTCCTAGTTTTACTCCATACCTGTAACTTTGTTGTGGAGTGCTTGACTTTTCCTAAAACTCTTATCTCTTTGAAAGACCAAATGATGCTTTCTTCATTTGGAGCTTAGCCCTGCCTACCAGTGGCCAGCTAGTCACAGATGCTCACCTAGAAGCTTATCCATCTAGCTTGTTCATAAAGAGCTGTATCATTGTGTATTGCTTCCAAGAGAACAGGAATTTGTAAAAGTCAATTCCTTAATCCAGGAATGGATTTTCACATAGGCAAGACCCTATGAAACCCTTATGATGGAGCTAATACCTGTTCCATTACTAGAATGCACCCATGAGGGGAGTGGATACCTCCATGGTGTTACTGAGGAAATAGAGTCCTCAAGTAGTTTGCCTTGGTTCAAATCCAGGCTCTCCCACTTACTAGTGCCATGATTTTGAGCTGTTACATGTCCTACCTCTCAGTGTCTATTTCCATAAAATTAGTATTAATAATAACAACTATCTTCCACAGTTGCTGTAAGGATGGACTGAGTCAAATCATTTGTATATTTGGGAACATGACAGCTGTATTTTAGTATTATTATAGGTAGATTATATGGTATATAGCTGAAGGACCCTGACCCTGGCATTAGACATCTATGTTAAAGTCCATGTTTGGCCACATATGTGATTCAGAAACACTATGCAATCTTTCTACATCTCGGTTTCCTCACTTACAAAATGTGTTATGAGAACTGAATTGTATATGTAAACGACTTTACCTAGGTAAATGTTAGTGAAGTTTTTTTTTTCCCCTCAGTTCCCATTCAGCTAGATGATCTTCATCAGACTATGTTAGGTCAGAATCTAATGACATATAGGTAGCATATGCTACCTTTTATATTAAACAAATCTCAGATTGAGGAAAGTATTGTGAGTACTATAGTAATACCAAGTGTTAATATGCATAGAATATGTTCTTACCTCTCCACCTTCAGTTTCACATGGTTAAAAAAGAAATCATTAGAGAAGGTTATTTTTCATCCCATGCAGATTCATGCTGGTTGTGAAGTGAGGTTTCCCAGGTAAAGATTTATCCCTGTTTTTACAGAGCTCATCTGTCTGCAAAGTCTCAGCGTCAGAGCCCCATAGCTTGTTTCTCAGAGGCTCCTAGTAAATGTGATTACACTCAATCTTCATCTTGAAGTTCCCTATGCAAATGCAGGAGGCTCTTGCCTTGAGAAAAATCTTTAAAAGTTGCACAGTTCCCCAGAAGCAGAGGTTGGGAGGGAGGCATGCTTTGTGTCATACACATTAATTCAGTTGGCACATTACAATGTTAAACTAAATGACATTATTACAAAGCTGTGCTAAGAAGTGTTGACAGGTCCATATGGTAATTTTACAATGTATAATGAACACACAGACTCCTTTCTTGCAGAAATTTATAGTTCAAATCTATACCCAGGATATCCAGTTTTATTTCCAGAAACTTAAATTGACTTATTACGATGTAGTGAATGTATAAATTAGTTCCAGTAGTTAAACTGAAACATTTCCCTGCAGACTCAATTAGATTCATTAATCTGCTGTGTAGACCTGTAAACGGCCCATTGTTCTTTTCCCCCCAAAATGTCAAAAACTATTTCTCTAACTATAAAATATTTCCTACAAAAACTGTTTTAAATAGTCAGAATTATTGTATATTAGGAACCCAGAACTACAAATTATTTTATTGCCCTGGCACCTTTTTTTCCCAAAGAAAAATAGGGTCCAGCCCTTGGCAAGTAATTTAATGGGGTTAGTGACTAGATTCAGTGCTCTGTCACATTGAAAATGCACTGAAATTAAGACAAGATCATCTTTACCCTTGTCCTCGTGAATAAATCAGCAGGCATGGGGTGTATTGTGTGCATTCCTAGCTCTGCAGGCTTTTCATTGGGAAACTCTAGTGTGTCGGCCTCCCTCTGCCTGAAGAGTGGAGCCTTATCCGTCCATTCTGACTTTGGGAGGGCAGAATCAAACCATACAGCCTGTTAATGAATTCCATTTCAAATGAAGCACACCTGTGTCCTTCCTGCTTCAAAATACCACCCTCCATGTGGGATCTGGGTAGACTACATCGCTGCAGAGCTTTAAGCACAAATCTTATTCTTTAAGCTACTGTAGTGGAATTTAAAAACAAGCTCGTTTAACTGATTGATGAAGCTGGCTGTTTTTACTTACTGTGTGATTTTTGGGGTTTTTTTTTTTTTTGCTTCTGTGATTTATTAAACATTGTTGTTTGAAAAATCTTTGCAACTGTTATCCTTGACATTTTTTTAGTGGCTTGGAGCCAATAATCTTTTCAGAGTTGCATTTAATGCTAACGTAGATTGTGTTTTTAGGTGTGGGTCAAGAAACTGCTCCATTTAGAGAGGAGAGGGGTACCTGAATCATTCTTGGAAAGACTGATACAAACATCGGTAAGCTGATACTGCTATAATCTGAAACTGAAATACTGAAATTTGTGTGTTTAATAGAAAAGAATTACAGCTCTCTTTGAAGGAATGAAAAGAGTAATACTTATGATTATGGCGGTGTCGCCCAAAGGAAATAATGGAAATAAACGTCCCTCAGAAATCATTTGGAAACACAAGTTCTAAAATCATGTCTCTGCTTGCCTCCATATCTTCCTTTAATAATTCCTTCATTCTTAATCATTAATACTTCAAATTCCAGATTCATTATCTCTACTCTTGTAGTGGAAAATTAGATACTGAAAACTCTCAGTTTTTATGTTAGACAGAGTCCTCTCCTCACTCAACCCCAAGTTTAGCAAAAGAGATGTTCATGGTCTACACTGCTTCTGTTCATACTTTGTTACTCTAGGACAAGCAAATGTGGCTAGAAGTGGGCAGCAGGTTGTTACAGGAAGAATGGACAGATCAGAATAAAAATCCATTACTCCAACTAGCATTGAAGTAAAGGTTTTGTTTTTTTTTTTTTTAAAAAAAAGAGGCAGTTTCCATGAATTGGTGGTGGGGTCAGAGCTGGGCTAAATACAGTCATATAACAAATACCATCGACCATACTTTTAAATGACCTTCATTATTATCTTCCAGCCAAGATGGTGTAGACAGCTGGAGGAGTAGGTGCTCCAAAAACAGAGATGTTGGACTTTTCCTCCAGGATGATATTTCCAGTGAGAAATATAATGTGTTGGAATAATCAGCTTCCTGTTCACAGTTCCATGTTCATCTGCTCACAGGACATGCACAATTTTCCTGCCAATGTACAGCATAACATTTCCTTCCCCCACCCTTTCCATTTCATTAATGTGGAGGTGGGGAAGGGGTGTGCCAGATTCTTCTTAAAACATATTTCCCCCTAATTTTTCAACTTATCACCTCCTTTCTTGGAATCCTAGCTCTCATGACAAATGGGAGAGTTCTTGCCTGTGCAAATCTGCTCGATGCTAATATCTGCACCTGTACTTCTGGGTGGTGGTAAGGCAGCCACACACGCACAATAAGTGCGAATTTCCCACACGCGGAAAGGACAGGAGGCCTGATATCAGCAAAACCAGCTCAAGTGCTTCCCTGACCTTTTGAATTGGTAAGTGCTTCTGTTCAGGCAGCTTTCCCCATGGCTCAGCACATTGAGTTTCAATTCAAGTATTCAGTGAATAGCTTCCATGTGCCAGGTGCTGTGTATGAAGCAAAATATGTAATATATTGTCTCTGCTGTCAAAAAGAGTGTCATCTTGATGAAATGACAAGAAGGTCTCACCTATAATCATGGTATATAGGACCTTGAGGATATAGCTAATAAACCTAATGTCAATATTCAGAATTTGATTCTTGCAAATTAATTTAAAAGATGAATTGGATGTGATATTAGGAATGTGGGGCAACCATATTCACTGGTATTGTCTTGTGTAGACGTCATTAGAAAGAGAATCATCTAGAATGGAAATATGGAAGTTTACCAGAGAAATTCAGAGGGAGAGTAGACTGAGGTCCCCCTCTATCCTTGTCACAAAGAGAAATGAGGGAAGAGATGATGGATGAGGAAGGAGGGCAGAATAAGCAGAAACAGAGACTTGTAGGGAAAAGAAACACTGAAGCATAGCTTATTCTCCATACAAATTCTAGCATTATTTCGAGAGGTCCTACTATTTTCCAGAAACTAGCACATGGCACCTGCCCTTTACGTTTCATGCATGAATAAGTTGTCTCAGGGAGTAGAAGACTTACTCAAGATGTCAAATCTAGTCAATATCACAGCAAGGGAATGAACCCGCTGTCCTGGATAAAGAGAAAAACTCACCAAGTGAATTAAAGGTGAACATGGGCAAGTGTTCCTGCACTTCCTGTCACGTTACTTTGTTGTCCTTACTCTGTCTTCTGTAGAATCTGTCCTGCTAGACAACCCTAGATAGCACAATATGCTCAGTAGTTCCTGTCAACTTGGTGTAATCTAGAGTTGTCTGGGAAGAGGGAGCTTCAATCAAGAAATTGCTTCCATCAAGCCGAACCATGACCATGTCTTTGAAGCATCTTCTTAACTGTTAATTGATTAAAGAGAGCACAGCCCACTGAGCAACGCCATCCCTAGGGAGGCAGGTTTGTGTTCTGTGGGAAAGGTAGCTGAGCAAGGGAGAGCAAGCCAGTAGGCAGCAGCATTCTTCCACAGTTTCTTCTTCAGGTTCCCGCCTTAGTTTGTCTCAAGGATGAACTGTAAAATGAAATGAAACCTTTCCTTCCCAAATTATTTTGGTCATGGTATATATCACGGCAACAGAAAGCACACTAGAACACACATTATGATTAAAGAACCTTCAGCTGCAGGAATTTGTTAATGGTTTCAGGAGTTTCACCGGTAAGTATAAGTTAGTTACACAGCCTCTCTGCTGCTCCCTAGTTACCTTTTAGTCTCTGCTCTCTATGAAATGAAACTTTGAGGTGAGTTCTTACAGACTGAACATCTTGATCCAAAAGATGTGGTGTATAGGTGATTGGGTTGTTATTTGGGTAATGATTCCTTCAGTATCTGAAAAGAGACTCCATTTCCACGTCTAAGAAGGAAAAGCTAAAAGACATTACAGATTTGGGCTCTGGACAATGACGCATTGATCTTCACTCACTCAAAGAAAACCTGAAAAATGTTTTACTTTATGAAAGTATGAGGTACGCTGTCTAAACAAAGTACTGTTACATGTGTTATGTTTTTTGTTTTTCAGTTCAGGAACTATCCATGGTCATGTTTGATTATAACAGTGATTAAAAACATAAACTTAAGAATTGGGCAGTCATGGACTCAATTCCTACATTGGTCACTAGTTATCTATATGACTTTAATAAATTATTCAAATTTTCTCTGCCTCTTTTTCTTCATCTGTAGAATTGCTGTCAATATTTAATAAGGTTAATGTAAAGATCAAATTAAATAATATTTGGAAAATGTAATCATATAATAAATGATATATTGGTCTTAAAAATAATTTGATAAAGTGTTAAGATGAATAGTTGCCCATGTATAAAAGTTAATACAAGAGAATTAAACAGAAGGAATTGTATGTAAAATAATTATATTAAAAAACTTTGGGTTTGCTGTGGCTTTTTTTTTTTTTACTAGAAGAAAATATAACAAAATGTCTTTATTTTTATCCAATCATAGAATCATAAGCTAAGAGAAAGGCATAGTGCTACTTAGTATCTAATATAGTTGGTCTGTTGACTTTCCCTGACAAGCCCATGAGTTAAAGGACAAGCCCTCTACTTACCACTGCTGGAGCATGTTGAATGGGGGTGCCCACAAAGTGGATTGTGTAACCTTGACCCCTGTGTCTTCCTTTTTGTGCTTTCTGGCCATGAGTTAAGTGGATTGCTTCATCAAAGGATCCTACTAGGATAGGTCACCTCACCATGGTCCAACATAATAAAAATTAGTCATAGGCAAGAACCTGCAAAACAGAGAACTGAAATAAACCTTTTTACTTTTAAGTTAATGATTTCAATTATTTCACATTAGGAATAGAATGGTGATAAACACAGAATCGTACTTAATTTGAATCCATGTTCCTTGAGTAAGCATCTTTACCATAAATGTTTCTAAAGGATGTCTTAATAATCTTCTTAAAATTAATGTGGTAATGACCACTTATAAAGACAAAACTAAGTCTCCGTGCTATATAGTTGGTTAAGACAAGATTTTATGCATAAAGATAGTAGCGATGTGAAACTGTGTATAAACAGTAAAGCACAAGGTTCATAAAACAGATTAATCACAGTTTATTGTGTGGTGTGTTTTTTAAAATGTCATTGATGACCTTTTGGTATTGAAGACAAGCAGGGAAGACAAGCAGTACCACTTGAGTTTGGGGAAAATATTCAAAATAATTTCTTTTGATATATGAGAACATTTGCATATCCAAAGCCTGCTTCTCTACAGGGCTGTGTTTTTTGTGAATGATCAGCTCACTAATTAGCCAATTATCATTGCAAATAGAGAACAGGACAAAAATCACAAACTGTTAGTAACTTAAAATAGCAATCTACATCATTACATATGAAAGAGGAATCTAAGTAGAATAAGAGGCTGGGTATCAGAACTGTTTTTAAACCTTTGTTGAGATAAAAATAACATTTTACAATATGGTGTCACTTCTGAGAAATGAGTGTAAATTTCCACATCTGTATGTCTAATACAAAACAGTGTGTGTTCTATCTGTAAGTTAATATAAAGTAGCTTTGAAACATTTCATAATCTCTATTCCAAATATTCCCAAAGTATACAAAATCTACTAGTAGTTCTTATTATTACTACTAACTGCTGGTATTAATCTATCAGTTTCTCCAAATGGTGAAGGAGGCATACTTCTAACATGTGGATTCCAGTACCTAGGGAGAATCACCAGAATTAATACAGTAAGCCATCTGCAAAGCTAACCTACAATACGAGATTATTCATATACAAACCAGGGTGTCAACAAACATCACCAGGTAGATATCAATAAAAAATAAAGCTAAAAATGCAAAAAACTCAAATCCTTTTTATTGCTCTGTAGTTTCTTGTTGAGAATGTTTCCCATAGGCTCAAATTTGGTATTTGAACACTAGGTCCCCAGTTGGTGGCATTGTTTGGAGAGGTATAGGAGGCGTGACTTTGTTAGAGAAAGTATGTCACTGGAGGTAGCCTTGTCTAACTTTCTGTTCACTCTCTCTGTGCTTTGTACTTATCTTTGAATATGTGAGCTCTCAACTTCTGGGTTTGCCACTGTGCCTGCAGCTAGCTGCCATGATGGATTCTTATCCCTCTGGAACTGTAAGCACAAATAAATCCTCCATCTATAAATTGCCATGGTCATGGGGTTTTATCACAGCAACCAATGTATATTCTAGACTTAACAACTATCACAAACCCAACAGTGTGTTATGCACATGCAAATAAAATATAGTTCTAAGGAAAACTTTCCAGTATTCAATATAACACACTCTTTCAAAGATGAAGACTTAATATCCTTTTCTGTTTGATAAACATATGGGTCCCTAAGAGAACTATCATGTCAGCAAGTGCTCATTTGGGTCCAAGATGCCCAGACATATTAATATCTGGGTGAAATGACAAAGGTAAGTTCTTCCGTGTGTGAGGGAGACCTAGACTCTGATGTTTGGGAGCTTCACCATGTTAGAGTGCGTCCACAAACTCAAGGACAGGCAATGCCTCAACTCTCAAGGAAAATGTTTTAACTCACAATGAATTTTGCTGAATTGACAATATTTTTTTTGTAATTTTCAGGCAAATGCTTCTTGCAAACACAGGTACAAAAAGGATTACACATTTAAAATACTAGACCACTAATTAAGCAACATAAACTTTAAGGTTTTATATATGCTCTTTTCTATTTTCTTTTAACCTTACTCACTTTATAATGTCGATGCTCGCCTTTTACTCCCCAAACTATAGTATTTGGTTATAAATTTTATCTTTTGCACTTTTCTTGATGACATCTGCCAATTCATTCACGCCTCTCTCACAACCCAGGGTCATGCCTTGCATAGTGTATATACTCAATGATTTATGTGTTGAAAAAAAACGATTTACAGTTTGCATATTTCAGTGGCAGGGTGACTACTCTTTCCTCTACCACAGCATCTGGAAGCGTTGGAACTGTGTTCTTGTTTAGAGCAAGCTCTAAGAATGCCTGCTTCCATCAGCATGCTCCTTCAGTAACTGCACCAATGAAAGATGCCGAGGGAACCATCCTTGTTCTTGTGGCTGCAGGCAGATGTGAAAGCTGCTGAAAACCCTGTGCACACCCTCCAGTTTGTGATCCTCAATGGCATATGAGTCCATTCCTCTTTTTGAGCATTGTCTGCCTGTAAGCCAGCATTGACTTTTACAGAACACCCCCCACAGCTGCATAAGGGCTCATTCTCTATATCAAATTCCTTTTCGCCCCAAATTTCAGTTGCTGAAATACTGACTGATACACTAGAAACGTGTTTCTTTGTTTTCGTCATTCAAATCTGGAAAAAGTCTAAAGATTTAAACCTTGCTGAGTGTGAACTGCATTAAAAGAGAAGGAAACATTGCAGCCCCAGACTCACAGAGTATATATCAGGATTATTGGCATAGTGGATGGAAATAACTAAGTGATCTGTCCCTACGTAAGTATCCGAGTCTACTCTGAACTACTACCATCCAGAGAATGTTTGAACCCTTGTATGCAGTTTTTCTTAATGTATACTATTTGCACAAAGTAAGGTGTTTCATCACGGCATTTCTATACGTGGATGTGATGTACTTTGATAGCATTCACCCTATCGACCATCCCTTTGTTCCCAGTCTACCTCTTTCCTCTTTCTTGGTAGTTGATGTTTGACTTTCATGTCTTTCTTTATTTTATCGCCTAAATACCACAAATGTGAAAAGCATGAGAGATTTGTCTTTACTGGACTAGTTCATCTCACTCAACATAACAATCTCCATTTCACAGCTGTTATAAAAAGCTATTAGAATTGATGTTTAAACTCAAAGATCTTTGTGTTTCTATACAATCTTTTAAGTCTTCATAACGATTTCTACAAAGAAATTACAGGATTTTAATTGTGATCACCATACAAGTCTATGACCAACTGAAAAATTAAAAAAAATGTTTACAATTATTTGATTGTGTGTGTATGTGTGTGCACTCAGATCATGCACTTGTATATGTATGCACATGCCACAGTGCACACATGGAGATCAGAGGCTAACCATGCAGAATTTGGATTTCTCCCTTCATCCACATGAGTTCCAGGGATAGAACTCAGGTCACCATGCTTGGGCAAAAACATATTTATTCATTGAGTCATCTCATTTGAAATGTTGACAATACAGATATTTCAATCCATAAACACTTCATCAGTTTTTAATTTTTTTTCTTGGCTGAATTTTATAATTTTCATTGTACAATAATTTCTAAAAATTATCCCTAATTATTCTATATTTTTTAGGAAAATTAATATCTGAAAAGTAATACCAAGTTAATTAATATTTTCAAATGTCATATTCTTGTAGTTTCATATTGCATCTAGAATTCCAGTTTGTTGCCCTGTAGTCATGATAAGTAACTAGAAGCTTTATGTAGATAGCAGAATACTCTGTGTGAATTTTGAATTGCCTAAAAATATGCTGGGGCCAAGATGTGCAGGGAAATGTTAAATTAGAAGTGGTGAAAGCTGACGTCCTTATGTCTCCCTAATCCTGAGTGACCTTTCACTAAGAAGCATGTTAGCTGTGGGTGTTTCATGCATGCACTTACAGAAATGCCATAATTACTTCTCAATTTTTAAAATTCTTTTTTCTTCATTTATTATGATAATTTACACATTAACTCAGAAGAGGATAATTTTCATGGGGTCCTACTCTTACACAAAGAATTCCAGGCAAGAGATATCTGCTGGGAGAAGAAGATGAGGAGAGAAGAAGGAGATGAGCTTTCTTATTGATTGTCCAATGCAGAGTGCTCAGTCTTGAAAATATATACACACAAACAACAAAATCAGATCCAACATGCTATCTACCTACCTACCTATCTATCTATCTATCTATCTATCTATCTATCTATCTATCTATCTATCTATCTGTGTATGTATATGTATGTCTATCTGTGTATATATATGCATAGACATATATATATATATTTGATAATAAAGAAAAGGAGGCTATCAACTTGATAGTTGGGAGGGAATGGAGGGAGGAAAAAGAGGAGAGAGTGGTGTAATTCTGTTTCAATTAAAAACATATTTAAGGGCTGGAGAGTGACTCGGTGGTAGAAGGCCCTTGTTCTTGCAGAAGACCAGCCTTGTTTCCAAGCATCCATGTAGTGGCTCACAACCATGCATAACTCCAATCCTAGGGGATCTGAAGCCCTCATCTGACCTTCTCAGTTATCAGGCACACACGTGGGGCACATACATAAAGGAAGGTAAAACACTCATACATGTAAAAAATAGAATAAGCAAATCTAAAAAAAATGTTTAAAGGTTTTCTTAAGACAGAAAACAAACAAAAATAGAAAAATGCAAAACTAACAGCAGGTCATATGTTTAAAAAGTGACCAAAAATAAATAGATTTAAAAACAACAATTGAGTTTGTATTTATTTAACAATTTAGTGAAATCCTGAGCAGAATTTTAAAATTAAAACAGTCTTATAATTTCAAGAGACCTATACTTGGTCATGAAATAATACATATTCCTATTTTCAATAAGAAAACATGCTTCGATGTCATACACATATGAATTGGAGATATTGAACCTTATTGTGCTCCTCTTCTTATATGGCTTTTGGCCTTGAAAATTAAGTTGTAAATAATCATGCTTTTTCTATTTATTTAAGTTCTTAAATATTGGAGATATTCATCACTTAGGTCACTGTGACCTACAGATTTTGTGGTAAAAAATTAACTATTAATTCAAATTATTTAATTTATATAAAGTTATATAGGTATTTTATTTGATCTCATCAGTTTTCATAATTTCTTACTTCATTGATGCTATTGATTTCATGTAAGTTGTTGAACTTGTCAAAACATTTTTCAGTGTTATCTTATATATCCTAGTGCTGCTGAAATTTGCAGTATTCCATCCTTGAGTCCTGACATTGATGACTTCTGTCTTCTGTCTTAGTTTTTGTTTTCTTGATTAATCTAGTTGGAAATTTATCAATTTTATTGTTTGTTTTAGAGATATATCATTTCTTTTCATGGACTTTTGTTCTACTCATCTGTTTGTCATTTTATTGCCATTGTTCTGGTCCCCTTTATCGTGTTATTGAATGAAAACTGATCCAGAATCATTAGACAATAGGATAGTTCATCACTTGTGATGTTATCCTTCTTCATATTAATATATATGAGGTTTGTGTTTGTGTGGATGGATATATATATGCACATGTCATTATATAGGAATATATATGTGTTTATATGTATATATGTATATATATATAACCATGTAAGGTCAAATGTTATCAATTTAAAGATTATTGCAGAAGTCTTGTGAGGATGCCCCTTAACATCTGGCTATTTTCAACATGTGTCAGAGACATAGTGAATGTCTTTGAGTATTCTTACAAAATAAGAATATTAATTCCGCCGGGCGGTGGTGGCACACGCCTTTAATCCCAGCACTCGG
>CABHPQ010138198.1:4513-23926 GCA_902168405.1 Peromyscus aztecus
TTTTTTTTTTTTTTTTTTTTTTTTTGAGACAGGGTCTCTCACTGAACTTAGTGATCTGTGTTTTTGGCTAGACTGACTGGTCAGTGAGTTGCCAGCCCTAGGGTTGCAGTTACAAGCTGCAGTACCCAACTGTTACAAGGTCCTGGGGATTTGAACTCAAGATTCTTGTGGTTGCACAGCCAGCACTGTGCCCCAGCCTCCATCTTTGTAATTTCTCAAAATGTCGGGGTAGGGGCAAAAGTGTTTCGTTTGAGGTTTTGTGCTTTATTCATTTATTTACTTTTACTTCACTATTATTTGTGTATAAGTGTGTGACGGCACTGCCTTGGAGGTCAGAGAGCAACTTTGAGGAGTTCATTCTCTGTTTCCACTGTGGATTCCAGGGATTGAACTCAGGTTGCCAGGCCTGTGCAGCAAGTACTTTCATCAGCTGAGCCTTCTTGCTGCCCTGGTTTAGGTTTTTTGTATTAAGTTTATTCATTTCATTATTTTTTTATGTATATATTTTGCATGCATATATGTATGTACAGCTTGTGTGTGCTTGGTACCCATGGAGGTCAGAAGTGGGTTTCAGACTCCCTGGAAATTGCCAGGTGGTGGTGGTGCATGCCCTTAATCCCAGCACTCAGGAGGCAGAAGCAGGCGGATCTCTGAGTTGGAGGCCAGCCTGGTCTACAGAGTGAGTTCCAGGACAGCCAGGGCTACACAGAGAAACCGTTTCAAAAAAACCCGACCATCCTAATAAACAAACAACCTGGAAATGGAGTTAGAGATGGATGTGAACCAACCACCATGTGAGTGCCAGGAAACAGACCTGGGTCCTCTGTAGGAGCAACAAGTGCTCTTAACCACTGAGCCATCGCTCCAGCTCCCACATTAGGGGTTTTTTGAGAGGTTTTCAATATGTAGCCCCAGTTAGCCTTGAACTTGTAGCGATCATCTGCATCTGCCTTCCACTGCTGGGATTATAGGCGTGGGCCACTGTGACTGGCGTAGAAAGAGTTTCTAGTGACAGGTTTCTTTTGAAATAGCTTTATCAAGTACCATATTTAAATTGTGCTGAAATGTAGACGTCTCATCTCACTGGATTTCAACAGTGTGGTCACTGTTGAGTCATGTCACCTAGGGAGGTCACTTTGATCTTTGTTCTCTCAGTATGGTGAGTAGACAGTTCTAGTTGAAGTATTCGATAGGCCAGATTCTAGCCACTCGTCTGCCAGAAGCCAAGTTTGTTTTCCTCAGTCTCTGTCATTTATTGTTTTTGTGGGGTTGGGGGTTGGGGTGGGGGTATCTGATCCTCCTAAACAGCTGTGTCAAGTGTTGTGAGCTCGGTGTGGTGCCTCATGCCTGTTTTCCTAGCACTTAGGAAGCTGAGGTTGGAGGATGGCCATAAGTTTGTGGCTAGCCTAATCTACATAGTGAGTTCCAAGCTAGACTGAACTACTAAATAAGAAACTTAAAAACAAAAAACAGCCAGATGTAATGGTGCATGTCTGTTCTCCTGCACTCAGGAGGTGAGGCACAAGGATCAGGAATTCAAGGTCCTCCTTAGGTACACAGTGAGTTTGAGGATAGCTTGAGCTGTGTGAGCTCTTGTCTCATAAAACCAAAACCAAACAGGGCTCAAGAGATGGCTCAGCAGATAAACGTGTTTGCTGTTCTTCCTGGGGCCAGAGTTTGGTTCCCAGCATCCACATCAACAGCTCACAACCACCTGTAACTCCAGCTCCAGGGCATCCTCCACCTCTGCTGGCCTCCAGAGGCATGCATGCGCACCCACATACTCTCATGCACACAGGCACACTCATGTTTGTGCACATAAATGAAGTCTTTTTAAAAATTGTGAAGATTTCAGTCGGGTGGTGGTGACACTCCCTTAATCCCAGCACTCAGGAAGCAGAGACAGGTGGATCTCTATGAGTTTGAGGCCAGCCTGATCTACAAAATTGAGTTCTAGGACAGGCTACACGGAGAAACCCTGTCTTGAAAAAAAAATTTTAATTTCTTCACTTTTTTAAAACAGTTTTTTTTTTCTCAGCTTTCATTGATTCTCTGTGGATTTCATATCATGCATCCAGATTCCACTTATCTCCCTGTCCCCTCGATTCTGCCCTCTAATCATTATACCCTCCCCCAAAACAAAACAAAAGAGAATCTCATCGTGGAAGCTGCAGTGTGGCCCGCTGAGTCACACAGTTCATCCTTTAGTCCATTCATCTTTACTTGTAAGTGGTCATTTCTGTGAGTCATTGGTCTGGTTCAAGGCCTCTGGCATCTGCTACACTACCAATAATGGGCTCTCTCTGGGGCTCCTCTTGGATATCCTGTTGTTCTGTGTTGAGGAGATCCTGTAGTTTTGGATCTGTTGGTTGATCCCCTTCACATGCTCCAGCAGTTCATAGATGTTGTGGATGTTAGGGTGGGCTAACTCATAGCCATGGTTCTGGGCCTGGGTGGTAGCTGGCCTTGGAGACAGGGTTTCTCTGTGTAACAGCCCTGTCTGTCCTGGAACTCTCATTATACACTAGGCTGGCCTCAAACTCATAGAGATCGGCCTACCTCTGCCTCCCTGACTTCTTCACTGTCTTTTTTTTTTTTTTTGGTTTTTCGAGACAGGGTTTCTCTGTGTAGCTTTGTGCCTTTCCTGGAACTCACTTGGTAGCCCAGGCTGGCCTCGAACTCACAGAGATCCACCTGCCTCTGCCTCCCGAGTGCTGGGATTAAAGGCGTGCCCCACCATCGCCCGGCACCTTCTTCACCTTCTTAGGCATTAGTATTAAATTTAAAATACCAGCTTAGTCTGGAAAGATGGCTCCAGCAGTTAGGAGCATGCACAACTTTTGTCTCCCCCCGCCCTCCCCAGAGCTGAGGACCGAACCCAAGGTCTTGCGCTTGCTAGGCAAGTGCTCTACCACTGAGCTAAATCCCCAACCCCGCGTGCACAACTTTTCTAGAGGACCTGAGTTCAGTTCCCAACACTCATGTCAAGTGGTTCACAACCACCTGTAACATCCAGGGTGATGTAATTCCTTCAGCCTCTGTGGGCACATGTACTCATGTACATTCACACACTTGCACACACGCACGCACGCGCACACACACAGAGTGGGCACCTGTACATATGTACACACACATACATACGCATGCAATTAAGAGAGGCAGGTAGATCTTTATGTGTTCCAGACCAACCAGGGCAGACCCTGTCCCAAAACAAAAATGAACAAAAAAAATACAAATCTTTAAAATCTATCAGCTTGAGGACTCCTGGGGCCGTTCATCTCAATATCCTAACTAAAATTCTGGCTCGTTTCTCGAGTCTGTGTCAGTCCTGAGGCAGCATCTTTGACGCGAGGTTATTTGGGAGATAACAGAACTAGGAAAAGCAAGGGTTATAGTTCTTTGTTTTGAGGAATGGAATCAGTCTTTATTTGCACAGGGCTGTGGGTAGATTTTTCCAGTAGAAAGCAGAATAGTAGTTGGGAATAAAACTCAGAGCTTGCTCATGGTGGAGTACTTCCTTTGCAGATACACTTGCCTTACTGTCCTTTGTTTTGTGTGTAGATAAACATGATGTTGGCAAACCTGTACAAGAAGGCTGGTCAGGAGCGCCCGTCAGTCACCAGCTATAAGGAGGTCCTGCGGCAGTGCCCCTTGGCCCTTGACGCCATTCTAGGTATAGAAAGTTTTCTACCTGTTCCCTGGGGTATTTGCAGTCAGAGATGATAGCTCTCAATTATGACTGTACATTAGGTAGAGTAGGGCTTTTTTTTTCCCCAGACTTTTAATTTGATTTTATGTGGATGAGGGTTTTGCCTATATGTATGTTTGTGAACCATGTGTGTGCCTGGTGCCCATAGAGGATAGAAGAGGGCATTGAAGCCCCAAGAACTGGAGTTATGGATGGTTTTAAGTCGTCATGTGGGTTCAAATCTGGATCCTCTGCGAGAAAAGCAAGTGTTCTTAACCATGAGCCATTTTCCAGCCTCTAGAGTAGGCTTAAAACATTCTGAATACTGTCAGTTTTGAAATAGAGTGATGCCTGTCTTGTAGAGTGACAGCATGTGCTCAGCATGCCTGAGGCTCCCACCTCTGTGTGGTGTGTGCATCGTGCTTAGACGAGGGAAGGCAGCTGTGCGGCCTGCTGTTTGCTGTGCTGTGGGAGGAGGATGCTGTGCCTCACCTTTCTCTTGCTTTTGGGGGGGTTAGGTTTGTTATCCCTTTCTGTAAAAGGTGCAGAGGTGGCGTCAATGACGATGAATGTGATCCAGACTGTGCCCAACCTGGACTGGCTGTCCGTGTGGATTAAAGCCTATGCCTTTGTGCACACCGGCGACAACTCGAGAGCCATCAACACCATCTGGTGAGAGCCAGGATGTAAACTCCGTGACTGTTTTGGTGGGAGGCACGGTCTGAAGTATGTAAGATCTTACTACATAGCCCGGGTTGCCCTTTAAGTTGGCCTCAGTCTCCTGCCTCAGCGTCCCTAGTGCTGGGATTACAGGCATGAGCCCCCAAGCCTGGCTTGGTCCAAGCATCTTAAGACCTTTCCTTGTCTGGAGGTTTGATGTGTTTCTGTAGAGCAGAGACATAGTTGCTTCCTTGGCCTTGCAGTCTGTGGTCTTCGGGCAGTGTTTTCTAATGCACTAAATGGTTGCAAATGTAGTAACTGCTCGACCTGTAAACGTGGAAAGCCGGAGGACTGAGTTCTGCTCTGTTCCTGTGAAGATGGCCACCCTGAGAGAGCAAACTGCTGTGGTGTCATGGCCACGCCTTTTGTTTGTGCAGGTGTTTATTGTAACACCTGACATAGGGTGCCTCTTTGCAGTTGGGGTTTCTTTCTATTCAGAGTCCTAGGACAAAAAGCTGTATTTCATTTTTCAGTCAGGAGTAGCTGCCACTTATGAATGACAGAAATCATGTATTATATGTTATCCTCTTAAAAAAAACTACAACCTTGCTGGGTGTGGTCGTGTACCTTTAATCTCAACACTCCAGAGGCAGAGGCAGGCTTGCCAGGGCTCCATAGTGAAACCCTGTCTGTCTGAAAAAAAAAAAAAAGGAAAATCATAACCCGAAAGTTCTTTGTAGATTAAGTGTTATATTTGGGATATACCCATACACCATTTCATTGTATAGCCATTTTATTTATTTAATTTTATGTGGATGGTGGTTCTGTCTGCATGTATGTCTGTATCCCACGGTGTGCCTAGTGCACAGAGGCCAGAAGAGGGCATTGGATTCCCTGGAACTGGAGTTATGGACAGTCCTAAGCTGCTGTGCTGGTGCTGAGACTTGAACCTGGGTCCCTCCGTAGGAGCATCTGATGCTCCTAACCACTGAGCATGGCTCCAGCCCCTATGTAAAAAATGACCATTGTACCTAGGTCATTTTACAAGGTTTTAAGATTACATTTATATTTATTATTCACGGCACATGTGCTTGTGTGGAGGTCAGAGGACAACTTGAAGGAGTCAGTTCTCTCCTCCTACCGTGTGGGTCCCGGGGATCCAGCTCGGATCAGCAGGCTTAGTGGCAGGTGCCGCCCTCACCTGCTGAGCAATCTTGCTGGCTCACCAGTTTGTTTTAGTTATTGTTATAGCTAGGAGTTGTAGTGCCCGTGTGTAAATATCAGGACTTGGGAGATGGAGGTAGGAGGATCATGAGTTCAAGGCCAACCTGGATAATGTAGTAAACCCTACCTCAAAAAACAGAAACAAAACAAAAATCCTTTTATGAAAAACGTCATACATACAGAAAAGTATGTCATCTATACGCCCACCCCCCACAAAATGCAATGATTAAACTTTTGTAACAGATTCTAAGGGTTAGTATTTAATATCTTCTAAGTTCACTAGAGAAAAAGTCCTTACTGCGAGACAACGTGGACCTGCTGGGGAGCTTGGCAGACCTGTACTTCAGAGCAGGAGACAGTAAGAACTCCGTCCTCAAGTTTGAACAGGCGCAGATGTTGGATCCTTATCTGATAAAAGGTGAATCCTGGGGCTGGAGAGTGTCTATAAAGGGCAGCTAAGAGGAGAGGCAGAATGTGGCCTTGGCACCTGGTGTTTCTTGGTTTTCGCTATAGTTCTTGCTTCTAGGCTTCTTTTAATTATGTGTAAGTGTGTCTGTGTGGGGTATGTACACGTGAGTACAGTGCTCTTGGAGGCCAGAGACATCGGATTCCCCAGGATTTGGAGTTATGACCCATGTGACATGGGTTGGGAATCCACTCAGGTCAGGTACATGCTCTTGGCTGCTGAGTCATCTCTCCAGCCCCTTGTTTTGTATTGTTTGAAGAGAGGGTCTCATATAGCCCAGGCTAGCCTTGAACCTGGCTTTGGATTCTGATTCTCCTGCTTCCACCTCCCGAGTGCTGGCTCGCAGGCGTACGCTGCTGTGGTCCACTGTTGGCCAGCTCTGCTGCTGTCCTTTTTCAAGATGGTTTTGTGAGGCTGACTACTGTGGTCGTCCTCTCTCGTCTCCTGTCCTGGCCTGTGTCTCTAACACTTGGCTAATTCTGTTCTGAGTGGTTGTTTTGACTGGAATTCAAGTGTTTTCTCCTCCCAGACCACTGTTTAGCCTTTTTCTTTTAAGCGATATCATGGCACCCTTCCCCCCATGAATTATAAATTTGTGATGTGGCTGACTGATGGCATCTGCAGAACCCTAATGTCCTTTTAGGGACTTTGGTTTTACTCTGTCCTTAGTGTAATTACGAACAAGTAGGAACAGATAGTAAGAAAGGGTGGAACTGGTTCAGGTGTCATCAGAGCATGTCAGGTGGGTGAGGGCAGGTGGGGCAGCAGTTTGAAAAGGTCAGTGCTCAGGAATAAGGGAAGTGAGAGCAGACAGACTCCGCAGAGACCAACAGAAAAACATGCCTCGGGAAAATGAACAGGCTTTTAGACTGATAAAGAATGACAATTCTAACACTCAGGACGCTGAGGCACGATTGTGAGATCAAGGCTAGCTACACAGGGAGACCCTGACTCAACCTCCCAAAAAGGATGGCTGAGTGTGAAGGGGCATTCCCACATATTCAGATATGGGAACAGTCTAGAAAGTATTGTACAAGATCTTTCCCTGTCTGGTGTTTATTCCTCTTCTCTAAGCTGTCCACACCACACTAGTAATCCCAGTACTTGGGAGGTAGAAAAAGAAGGGTCAGTGGTTCAAGTTCGTCTGCCATTCTGGGCTACTTGAAATGGTCTCAGACCTACCCACCACCAAAGAAATACAGAGAGAAGCCAGCAGTGGTGGGGCACGCCTTTAATCCCAGCACTCTGGAGGCAGAGGCAGGCGGATCTCCAAATGAATCTCTGAATTCAAGGTCAGCCTGGTCTACAGAGTGAGTTCCAGGACAGCCAAGGCTACACAGCTATTTCCTGTATGGAAAAAACAAAAATCATCAACAACAAAAAAAAAAAAAAAAAAGAGAAAGAGAAAATAATGTTTTAGAAACATGCTTGTTTGTTTGAGACTAAGCATTTTCAGCATAGTAAGCATGTGCTGATGACTGAGAGCTCTTGAGTAAGAGTATTTATGTGATGCTTTTGGGGGGGCCCTTTCCTGGGCTGTTGTTCACCACACCACATGTTTAGGAACAGACGTTCTTGACAGACTTTCAAGTTGTGATGTAGGACCTGTGGCTTCTGTGCCTGCCTGCCTCTCCATCTTTAGTTCTTTCATGTATGTGGTGTCTGCCTGCAAGTTGTGTTCAGTGTGTGTGTGTGTGTGTGTGTGTGTTTTGGATGGTTTGCTCTTCATTCAGTCAGTCAGTTAGAGAGGAGGTCTCTTGTAGCTGAGGTTGACCTTGAACTACTGCTTTTCCTGCTTCCAGCTCCCAAATGCTGGAATTACTGGCCTGTGTCACCATCCCAGTTTATGTGGTGGTAGAGATTGAACCCGAGCTTTGTGCATCCTCACAAGCACTCTCCCCACTGAGCTGCATCTCCAGGCTTTTTTTTTTCCTCCTTCGAGGCAGGGTTTCTCTGTGTAGCCCTGGCTGTCCTGGAACTCACTCTGTAGACCAGGCTGGCTTCGAACTCACAGAGTTCCTACTGCCTTTGCCTCTTGAGTGCTGGGATTAAAGGCGTCTGCCACCCCCACCCTGGCTTATTTAATTTTTAAAAATTAAATTATGTGTGCGTGTGCATGCACATAGGTCAGAGGGCAACTTTTGGGAAGTGGTCCTGGAGATTGAACTTTGATTCATCAGGCTTGGTGACAATTTCCTTTACCCACAAAGACATTTCACAGGCCCTTCTCTGACTTTTTTTTTTAAATTTCTATGTGTGAATGTTTTCCCTTTGTGTATATGTGCCCCACACATGCCTGGCTCCCTCAGAGGTCAGATTCCCTGGAACTGGAGTTGCATGTGGTTGTGAGCCTCCATGTGGGTGCTGGGAACTGAACCCGGCCTCCGCAGGAAGTGCTCTTGCCTGCCTAGCTGTTTTTCCTGCCTCCTTTGTGTCTTCCGAGGCCTTTTCCCTCTGTAGAAGAGCCTCTTCTTACTATGTCCTGCCTTTCAGGAATGGATGTCTACGGCTACCTCCTGGCGCGGGAAGGGCGGCTGGAGGATGTGGAGAACCTCGGCTGCCGCCTCTTCAACATTTCTGATCAGCATGCGGAGCCCTGGGTGGTCTCTGGGTATGGTCATTCAGTCTCTTTCCTCTCCGGTTTGCAGTCTGTTTTTAAAAGATTGTTTTCTCTCTTTAAGGAAATATAAGTTGAACAAGCATAGTGGTACAGGCTTTTGTCCCCATCACTCGGGGCAGAGGCAGGCGGATCTCTGAATTCCAGGCCAGCCTGGTCTACAGAGCAAGTTCCAGTCAGTCAGGGCCCCATAGCTAAGACCTTGGCTTTAAACAAAAAGAGAGAGAGGATATGAATTGAAATCACAGTCATGAAACCTGAATGAAACCAGGATGTGCCTGTGACTTTGGGCAGGCATTTATTGACTCTTCGGAGTGTGTTTGATCCCTCCCTCAAGGCTTAGGAACAGATGGTGTGCTGTGTTCTGTAGGCCTCCCTCAGGGTGAGGGCAGTCAGCACTGTCTCACACACACAGGAAATAAAACCGTAGTAACATGGCTTCATAAGGACGCTATCCGGATGTCCTTCAGTCCTTTGATGTACTTAATTTATTTATTTAATTTTAATTGTGTGTGTTTGGATGTTTTTGCCTGCATGTGTGTCTGTGTACTCTATGAGGGCCTGGTACCTGCAGAGGCCAGAAGAGGGCGTGGTCAGATTCCCTGGAACTGTAGTTACAGATGGCAGTGAGCTGTCATGTCGGTGCTGGGAATCAAACCCTGGTTCTCTGCAGGAGCAGCAAGTGCTCTTAAGTACTGAGCCATCTCCAGTCCCTGGGCCCCTCCCCCCCCTTTTTTTTTTTAATTTTCAAGACAGGGTTTCTCTGTGTAGCTCTAGCTGTCCTGGATCTCACTCTGTAGACCAGGCTGGTTTTAAACTCACAGAGATCCACCCTCCTCTGCCTCCCCAGTGTTGGGATTAAAGGTGTGTGCCACCACCGCCGGCTCTTTTTCTTAAGTTTTTTTTTTTTTTTATTTTTAACTTACCTATATGTGTGAGTATGTGCTGTGTATGCTCAGGTGCCTGTGGTGGTCATAAAGGGATGTTGATTCTCCTGGAGCTGGAATCACAGACATTGTGACCTGCCGTGTGGGTGCTGGGAAACAAACTGCTCGGCCATCTCTCTAGTCCCTCCTTTTTATTTTTACTTTTTTGGATCAGTTTGTCTTTTTGGACTTTTTCTTTGTTTTTGTTTTTAAACCAGAACATTTTACTTTTCTGACTGTTGAAATCCTCAAGATGAACTGGATGCTGTAACAGCTGCACTCTTGGGTTTAGGTGTTGTTCCGTCTCTGTCACAAAATCCATGTCTTTTTTTTTTTTTTTTCCTGAGACAGGGTCATTGTGTAGCCCTGGCTGTCCTGGAACTCTCTCTGTGGACCAGGCTGGCCTCCAACTCAGAGATCCACCTGTTCTGCCTCTTAAGTGCTGGGATTAAAGGTGTGCACACCACTGCCCGGCAGAGAGTCCATGTCTTAATCCGAGATAGGTAATTTTTGGTACCTTCTTTGGCCCAATCCCAGGAGTGTTTCTTCCCTTAGCCCCGCACTCGAGTTATGCTCTCTCAGTGCTTGGCAGGGGGCTGTGCTTGTCACAGGTCACTTCTGAAGGTGGTAGGCCTTGGAGCTATAGCGGTGTGTTACTATACAACATGTGTTACTGCGGTGTTAGCTGCACAGTGTGTGCATCTTACTGCAACTTTCCTGCGGACGGTGTTTCATCCTCATGTTGTTTCAGCTGCCGAGACCAAAGAGCTGCAGCTGTTGTTCTGAGACGAAGTCTCTCTGGGTAGCCCTGGCTGTCCTAGAACTTAATACGTAGACCAGGCTGGCCTCGAACTCACAGAGATCCTCCTCCTGTGTGTGACCGTGCTAGGCTGGCCTTGCGTTTTTTGAGAGTCTCATGTACTCCAAGGCTGGGGCTACTATGTAGCTGGGGCTGACCTTGGGCTTCTGATCCTTTTTTTTTTTTCTTTTAATTCTTTGAGAGTTTTGTACGTTGTATTTTGATCATGTTCATTCCAAGCTCCTCTTCTTAGCTCCTGCCAGACCCATCCTCCCTGCCCTTCCCCAGCTTGGCACCTCTTTATTTAATAAGCCTTTGACCCCGGTTTGCGCCCTCTGTCTACTTCCTGGTGTAGGGCAGTGCACTGCAGTCTGATCGGCCTCCAGACCCACCAGCTGTCCTAGGGCCTCATCTAGGGTGGGGATCTCATGAGCCCAGCCATCCCCTTCTGTGCTGGGGTGTTGATTCTCTGCAGGCAGGCACCACAGCTGTGTGGGTTCAGGAGTACGGCCATTCTGTCATGTCCAGAAGACACTTGCTCCAATCCTCCCAGACTTCCACCTCTTCCACAACGGTCCCTCCCAAAGGGGATGTGACATGGTTATCCCATTTGTGGCCGGGCGCTCTGGTCACTTGTTTTCTTTTTTTTTTTTTTTTCTGGAGCTGAGGACCGAACCCAGGGCCTTGCGCTTGCTAGGCAAGTGCTCTACCACTGAGCTAAATCCCCAACCCCATCTGGTCACTTGTTTGCTGCACTTCATCTTCTGAGCCTCTTGACTCCCCCTTGGATGTGCTGGGGTGACTGGAGTGCCGGACCAGGCCTGTGTGCAATCCCGTCGGAGGAGGAGATGCTTAGTTGGGTTATATTGGTTTTGTGGCTTCCAGCTGATATCTGGGTTGTAGCTGTAAGCACAATTCGTAACTGGCTCTCTCTGATTGTGGATGAAACTTTCTAAAAACATTTTTTTTTACATTTTATTTGTGTGTGGATGTGTCAACACCTGATGCCTCTGTGTGGAAGTCATAGGACATTGTAGCAAGAGCAGGTCTCCTTCCCTGTGTAGGTCTTAGGGACTGAACTCAGGTCATCGGGCTGAGCCATTTGGACAGCTTTGTGTTTTTTGTTTCGTTTGTAAAGACGGTCTGTCAGCTTTCCAAGTGCTAGGATTGCAGCCTGGCAGTGAGGCTTCTTCTCTCAGGTAACTTCGGTGTTGTTGTTTGTCTCTAGATGCCATAGCTTCTATAGCAAGCGCTACTCTCGGGCCCTGTACTTAGGCGCCAAGGCCATTCAGCTGAGCAGCAGCAGCGTCCAAGCCTTGCTCCTCAAAGGCGCGGCGCTTAGGAACATGGGCAGAGTCCAGGAAGCCATCATACACTTCCGGGAGGCCATAAGGCTCGCACCTTGTCGCTTAGACTGTTACGAAGGTGAGATGGAAACTGCTGGCGGCGGCGGCGGGATTCTGTGGGTGTGGAAGCTGCACCACGTGGAAGGTTCTGTTAGGTCAGAGCTGTTGTGTGTTAGAGTCACGGCAGCTGGGGAAGAGCAGCTTTAAAAACCAGCATTGATTGGTTGGTTGATTTTTTAAAAAATTTTTATTATTAATATTTTTTTGAGACAGGATGTCGCTGTAGCCCAGCAGAGCTGTGCCAGGTTTAGCAACATTTGGTGACTGAGTCACCGATACTAAAATAGCTCCTACAAGATTCTGTTCCTCTAAAACATTTTTATAAGAATTTAAAAATAAGCTCAGTAGTCTGCCTCATAACAGGAAGATGAGTTCAAATTTGAAGAGAATAATTGGAAGTTGAAAAGAAGAAAAATCTGCTTATATAGTCAGAGGCTGTGCTGGGTCATTGGAGTGGAGGGAGGCCCTGCAGGGCGGGTGTGGCTGGCTGGTGGCAGAGCATGGTGAGGGGTGTGTGGTGGGGTGGCCTGCGATATAGAGCATCTCTGCTTTGTTTTTCAGGTCTGATAGAATGTTACTTAGCGTCTAACAGCATTCGAGAAGCAATGGTGATGGCCAATAACGTCTACAAAACTCTAGGTGCAAACGCACAGACTCTTACCCTGTTAGCCACGGTGTGTCTGGAGGACCCGGTGACGCAGGAGAAAGCCAAAACGTTGTTAGATAAGGCGCTGGCCCAGAGGCCGGACTATGTCAAGGCCGTGGTGAAGAAAGCCGAGCTGCTTAGTGAGTGCACCCCACTTGTGTGCTCTTTGTTGTTGTGGTGACCTGTGTCTGGTGGGGGCTGCAGTCCCTGAAGCTTAGATGACAGCAGGTCTGAGCCCCTTGAAGTGCTTTATATAGATCACAGCCAGACGTGACCTAGACCTGCTTAGATTGGTTTAAACCAGCTAAAATCACTTGGTGGCTGTTCAGCTCATCTCTGTTTTAGTTTTGAACCAGTGTAGTCTGAATACAGCTGGTTTTAGTCAGTTTGAATTGTGAGCTGTCTGGAGTCCCTTAACCTTCTCTGAGCTTTGTTCTTGCTCCTGACATAGTCGTATGTTTATATGACGCTGTGGAGAGGCCATTGGGCTCGTGGCTGAGTGCAGGCCGGTGCTCTCCTCTGGTGCCCTCTTGCTGGCTTCTGGATTCCAAAGGCAGCACAGGACGGCACACAAGTGGGGAAACCATTTGTTCTCATTCATGATAAACTCCTGTGGTTTTGCTGGTTAGGAAAATAAAATTGAAATGGGCTTTTTTGTTGTTTGTTTTCTTGAGACAGGGTCTCTCTGTCTAATAGCTCTGACTGTCCTGGGATTTGCTTTGTAGACCAGGCTGTCCTCGAGCTCACAGAGATCTGCCTGCCTCTGCCTCCCTATGTTAGGATTAAAGGCTACCATGTCTCCCCCCTCCCCTTTTTTTTAAGAGTATATCTAAAGATTCAGGGCACAGGCTCAATGGCTCAGGTAAAGGTGTCACCAAGGCTGACCACCTCAGTCCTCAGTTCAGTCCTCAGGACCCACATGATAGGACAGAATCAACCCCCACAATGGTCCTCTGGCCTTCACTCATGTGCTGTGGTGAGCTCACCCCTTCACATAAATTAACATAATAAAAATGGTTTGAAAGACTCAGGACTCACTATACCAATTTCCCAATGAAGTAAAGACCACGTGCTCGCCGCCGGGCGGTGGTGGCGCACGCCTTTAATCCCAGCACTCGGGAGGCAGAGGCAGGCGAATCTCTGTGAGTTCGAGGCCAGCCTGGTCTACAGAGTGAGTTCCAAGAAAGGTGCAAAGCTACACAGAGAAACCCTGTCTCAAAAAAAAAAGAAAAAAAAAAAAAGACCAAGTGCTCGTGCCCCTCCTGAACATTGTAGTACCCTTTAAGGGTGTCTCTGAGGAAGGTGTCACTTGGTGGTGGGTGTGGCTGTGTACTGGCTGAGCAGTGAAGATTGTCTTTTCTCTGTAGGCAGGGAACAGAAATATGAAGATGGAATTGCTCTGTTGAGAAATGCCCTTGCCAATCAGAGCGACTGTGTCCTACATCGGATCCTGGGGGACTTCCTGGTAGCCGTGAACGAGTACCAGGAAGCGATGGACCAGTACAGTATCGCACTGAGGTGGGTGCTTGGCCTCCTGTGGGGAGGGGATGAAGGTAGAGGAGGCAGACACACGCTGTGCCCACAGTTGAAGGCAGGCTAATAGTCATGAGAGAAGAGTTTGTGAACTCGTGACTTGGGGCGTATTTTCCGAAAGCATATTAACAGAATTAGAGCGAGGCTCCCCTCTTCCCCAGCCCACGTCAGCGTATCCCCAGGCTGATTGGTACAGATCCGCCTGTGCTTGCCCCCACACTGTGACTTTATAGGTTGTACCTAGTGTTGATGGGACATTCTGCTTTTTAAAGCAAAGTGTTGTTGAAAGGTTTATTTATTTATTATGTATACACTATTCTGCTTGCATGTGTCCTCGAAGGCCAGAAGAGGGCACCAGATCCCATTACAAGTGATTGTGAGCCACCATGTGGTTGCTGGGAAGAGCAGTCGGTGCTCTTAACCACTGAGCCATCTCTCCAGCCCAAAGATTTATTTATTTATTATGTGTATAGCATGTATGACTTCAGGCCAGAAGAGGGCACCAGATCTCGTTACAGATGGCTGTGAGCCACCATGTGGTTGTTGGGAATTGAACTCAGGACCTCTGGAAGAGCAGTCAGTGCTCTTAACCTCTGAGCCATCTCTCCAGCCCCGACATTCTGCTTTTTAAAGCAAAGTGTTGTGAAGTGTTTTCCTGTGGTTCTACCTTCTATAGTAATTAAAACTTAAATTCTGAAGTTTGAGTGCAGTTCTTACCTGTCATCTTGGTAAATACGAAACAATTTTCTTGTCTGTACCTACCTCATTGGGTAGTAAATGACAGAATTAGGGGCTATCAAGATTGTTCAGCCAGGCGGTGGTGGCGCACGCCTTTAATCCCAGCACTCGGGAGGCAGAGCCACGTGGATCTCTGTGAGTTCGAGGCCAGCCTGGGCTACCAAGTGAGTTCCAGGAAAAGCGCAAAGCTACACAGAGAAACCCTGTCTCGAAAAACCAAAAAAAAAAAAAAGATTGTTCAGCCAGGAATGGTGCTTGCTACATAATCCTGGAGACACCAGTTCGATTCTCGGAACCCACATAAAGGTGGAAGAGAGAACTGACTCAAAGGTTGTCCTCTGACCTCTGCACCATGCCATGGCTTATACACAATGCACAGACAAATGTGTGCATGCACACACACCAATTAATAACACTAATAGTAAATCTAACTTTTGAAAATAAATGGCTGAATGAGAATCCAGAGTATTCAGTAGAAAGCTCTTAGCACTGTACCTGGTATGTAGTAAATAGTAAATACAGGTATTTGTACTGATTAGGGCAGAAGTGGTTGTTTTTTGTTTTTGTTTTTTTTAGGTTTGCAAATATGTCTTAGGTACAACATGGCACTGTCCTCCTCAGTCTCGTTCATCTATGTTCATCTATTCACTTGTCCCGTAGACAGCTGAGGCTGTGCTTCTGAGCACTCAGTGACTCACACAGTACTCAACTCTTGCTGCAGTCTGTAGGGTGGGCCGAAGTGTGCGAGCCTCTGTGTAGGCGAGAGTTGGGTGGAAGGTTTGGGTAAGGAGGAGATGTAACAGACTGCCCTGTGTCTGTGAGTGGGAACAGGATTCCAGCGTGGCCTGGAATGAAAGTCAAGCACCAAGTTTGTTAGGGGTGTTTGCTCAATCGTCACTGGACAAAGGCTGCTGAGTGCCTGGGGACTGGTTTCCCTGGGAGAGCGCTCGCCTGGCACGTGCAAGGCCCCAGCTTCATTCTGTAGTCCTTTGTTTTGTTTTTAGGGGCCGAATAAAGGAGGATTCTGGGGCTCCTGCCTTTGTGGGGTTGCTACTAAAGAAAATGCCTTGGTCTGGTTCTGTCCTCAGGACTTGAAGTCAGTTCCACGATGTAGCATGATGTCCTTGTGACAGCGTGGAACAGTGCCACACACAGAACAGTAACTGTTCCTAGAGGCAGCTTGCATGGCTGCCTTATGTCCTGAGGCTGACTTTCCCCCGATCCTTCTTGCCCCCCAGGTGCTGAGATTACTGCATGTGCCCCTTCGTCTTCGGCTTTGTAGTTGTGAGAAAAAACTTCATTTTTCATTGTAGTTTTAGCCATTTTTTTAGTGAATTGTTTATTAATTTATTTTTACTTTCTGTGTGTGGGTGCTTTGCCTGCATGTGGGTCTGTGCACCGTGTGTGCCTGGTGCCCACACAGGCCAGAAGAGGGCATCAGATACCTGGGAACTGGGGTCACAGGTGGTCATGAGTCACCATGTGGGTGTTGGGAACTGAACCCAGGTCCTCTGCAAGAGCAACAAGTGCTCTTAACCGCTGAGCCACCTCTCCAGGCCCCACAAGTTAAAATTTCTAAAACTTGGGACAATACCCCTTTTCACCTCTGACGGACTCCCTGGATCCAGCCCTGGATGCCACGATCATTTGCATCGTCTCTGACTCGAGTGTCCCTGCGGGGCCAGCTCGGAGATACAGCAGTCCCAGGACGAGGCAAGACTCAGGCCTCTCCTTTGTTTTGTTGTTCCTTAGTTTGGACCCCAACGACCAGAAGTCTCTGGAGGGGATGCAGAAGATGGAGAAGGAGGAGAGTCCCACGGATGCTACTCAGGAGGAAGATGTGGACGACATGGAAGGGAGCGGCGAGGAAGGGGACCTGGAGGGCAGCGACAGTGAGGCGGCCCAGTGGGCTGACCAGGAGCAGTGGTTCGGCATGCAGTGACGGCACAGTGGCAGCCTCTGGGGATTCCTGGACGGACGAACGGACAGACGCTGTGGGAGGACAGTGTGCTCATGGCAGGACTCCCTGCCCGTTTCCTCACCTTGTAGTCGGGACTTCAGCAGCCTGATGTCTGTCCTCCTGCTTTGCTGAGGACTGAGAGCGACCCAAGCCGCCTACTCACCAGGCTCTGGGGGTTCTGATGTGCCCGGCGGAAGATGCTTTTTCTCGACAGGAAAGGGTTCACAGGACTGACCCATCCTCCCAAGGGCACACGCACAGGGGTGGCCCTGTCCGGTGTCTGGTTCCCGGGAGTCATGGTGCTGGGCCCGCCACACTCCCTGCCAGGGATGGCGTTCTGGCAGGGCAGTTTCCCTGTGCTTCAGTGACTGCAGAGCAGCCCTGGGCCTCGGCGTGGGCAGATCTGAGAAGCAGCATGATGGAGCATGGCCACACCAGGGCCGTTCAACTAATAAAACTGTTCGGTGGGGTCACAGTGGACACCCTTTCATAGACTCTTCCTTCCCTCTCCTGGTCAGAGACAGCCATGCGGCCCTAGAACAGTTGGCCATAAATACACTCCCTTTCCTCTCGTGGTGGGAGGCCGAGCCCTGACTACTTCACACGGGGCCCAGAGGTCAGGGTCTGATCTGCCCTGGAGTAGCCTGGACATTCAGTCATTCAGCACTGGGAACAGGTTGCCTCACCCTCCATCCTGGGTTCTGCCTTTCAAGATGCAGCCCAAGGTGCTAGAAATCTGATGCACAGAGAGGTTCACTGCACATGAACAATTGTCAAACTCAGAACACCGTCAGTGCAGTGGGGCGTGGGCCAGCGTAGCCTGGCGGTGAGACAACTTGCACTTGGGGGACAGAGGCATGACAGTTCACACATGCTGGGCTACACAGCAAGATCTGTTTCACGATATGTGATAAATAAAATGGACCAAGTCTCATGAAAGTGTCTCTGTGTGAGCCTCAGCCTGTGCACACTATTGCCCTCAGCCATTTCTCAGGCTCCCACGGGCAGCATGTGGGGGTGCTTTTCCTGACTCGGCCTCAGCCCCGGGACCAGTCAGTGCTCAAAGAGAAGGCAAAACCCTTTGAGCACGGCTTGAACCCAGCCACCCTCCTGTTCCGGTGTCAGACTGGATCCACAGGTCAGGGTGCGTCTGCAGCCTCCTTCAGTGGCCTGGAGCTCCTGCCCTTCTTGTATATCACTCGTGCTGCAGGGCCAGTCTGGGCCAGTGTGAGCCTCCATCCCAGCCGAACCCCTCAGGGCCAGCCTTGGGCTGAGGTCGGAGGGGTGCAGAAACCACACAGTTGGGAAACACCTCCGAGGAGCCAAGAGACACCCCTGGCCCTTTCAAAGGATGGAGTGTTGGCTTCGCCTCTGTCAAAGCAGAATGTGGGCACCGGGAGCCCTGTGGCTGTCCAGTTGAGACCAAACAACCTGAGTGGTGGTCCCCACAGGGACCTTGTGGCATCAGCCTGTCATAGCTAGGGTGAAGTGTTTGTGTTAAGTGCTTGGTACTCCCCACCCAAGTGAGGGGCAGCTGCTCTGGGTACCTCAGGCACTGTCCCATTGCTGTGAAGAGACACCATGACCACGGCAGCTCTCACGAAAGAGAACATTTGATTGGGGCTCACAGTTTCAGAGGTCTAGTCCACTGTCCTCACAGCAGGGAGCATGGGGCCGTGCAGGCAGGCACTGAGCCTGTGGGAGCCTCAGATGTGGCTCCGGGCAGGTGGTGTGCACGGGCTGAGGTTCACACTGAGACACTTTGATGAGACCTGACCTATTTTATTTATCGTGTGTCTTGAGACGGGTCTTGCTGTGTAGCCAGTAGTTCTGAAGAATACATCCTGATTCATAGGCGGAGAGCGAGCCTGGGCCTGGCAGGGGTGTTTGCAACCTCAGGCCCTACACCTTCAGGGGAACACTTCCTCCAACAGGCCACACCTAGTCCTTCCTAATAGTGCCACTCCCTGGTGACTGAGCACTCAAATCTGTGAGCCTGTGAGGGTCCTCCCTGGTGGGCTCTGTAGCCCTGCCCTCCCCGTGGGCCCCTCTCCACTGCTGAGTCCCTGCTGGACCCAGCGGCCTGGCACATGTGACCCACTCACAGGACCCATGGCAGCCACACCCGTTTCTGAGCCTTTCTCTGGAGCCCAAAACCGGCTGTCTAGCCAGGCTCACACTTGGGCATGGTTCTCAGTGCTCCGGACTGCAAGGTCTGGAACCCTGGCCTGGGGCATGGGCATCTTTGCCCGACTTCCTGTTCTGTGGCAGCCCTCCTGGACTTGAGGCTGACGTCAGAGAGGACCTGGAGCCCCACCCTAGGCACCTGTGAGCGAGCGAGCGGGAAGAATGAGCTTTAACTGGCCTGACCTGTGGCATCTGGGTCTTACAGCCTAAACCCCGCTCACCTGGGGCAGGCCCGGGCCAGTAGCCTCACATGGCTTCTTTCCAGCGCAAGCTCGTCACGCTCGCTGCAAGCTCTGCCCAGACCAGTTCTCAGGCCACATCGTCTGCCGGTGACGCGCTGAGGCCAGACTGGACAGACAGCTCACCACGGCCTCTGGGGAGGCTGCTGAGGTAAGCATCTTGCTCAGGCTTTCCACATTACACAGGGGCCTCCCTCCCCTGAGGCAGAAGGTAGAGCGTCAGCTGCCACCTCTCTCCCGGGGAGGTGGAGGGGCACAAAGGTTGGCATCTGCTGGCAAGCTCCCTCCAGGCCTGGAGCAGCAGTAGACATGGCCTGGGTGCTC